>JAIFHD010001400.1:0-62751 GCA_019721455.1 Psilocybe mexicana
GTTGTGATAAGTGGGTCATAAGTAGGGCCAGATTCTAATTTTCCTAACATTCCCAATTGTCACTAATGGTGTCTAATCGATACAAATTCTCCCTATTTCTATCTAATGAGCGCTAATTAGGAAATGAGGTTTTTCCTGATGGACTCTTTCCAAGATTGATGTGATGACATTGTCAATCGAATGGTTGAGATCCTCGACGAGTTGCTTGACCTCTGCCATGGTCCCATGATCCACGTTACTAACACTCGGCAGCTCGATTTCGTCCTCTCCCCGTCGGTCTGTGTTGTATTCAGATTTGAGTGTCAGTTGATCACTCTCGGAGTCGGTTTCGGTTTCGGTGAGTCTTTGACAAAGGTAAAGATAATTATATGTGTGTCAGTATATATCGACGACCAGTGGGTGCCACATACGGGGACGAAGGATCAACTGGCACATATGTCGTCGGAATCCCAAGCTCAGGAGAATATGATCTCTGCTCAAAGTTTTGTATTTCGACAACGGTGTCACTATGGGTATGTTTTAGCCATTATTACAGAGCATGAGCAGAATTCTGACATACAGTTTTGCTCTTTTTGCAGACCGTTGGGCACGCGGAGTAAGAGAGCCTTGTTGAAGGAAAAGTAAGTCATTTGTTTCGTTGGCTTGGGGCCAGTGTATCGCCCACCATTATCCATAGGGCGATTCATGTCAAATATGTCATTGACTTCTCGATCTCTTCTTTTGCCTCCTGGAACGAAGATGGAAGGAATCACATCGGGTCCGCCGTGTTTTGTTTTCAGTCTGGAACTTCCTGCCGTTGAATACGGCCCCCTAGTCTTCCGATTGTTCGCCATGTCGTAGTACAAATAGATTGTGCGTCTGTTCAATAGTGGCGGCTCTGTAAACCCGGATTGATGGTGTGAAGTGGCTAGAACAGAAAATGCTGTTTGATTATGGCCCAAAATTTTTTTACTGGTATTGCTCGTTGCTTGATCCCACGGGCGCTAATTCGCTATCCATTTCCTGGGCTTATTAGGTCAGCAGGTGGCGGTGGACGGTCAGACACCTTTTAACATAGTTTTCAAACAATTGTACGAGGCGCTTTACATCGTGTATATTCAAAAAGGCTGGAATCTTTTATTCGTTGATTCAATATTCAGGACTGAACATCCTTGCCATCCACAGAAGTACATTCCGCCGATTTTGATTAGATTGTTCAACATAGCGTGGGAAGGCGATTGATCTGATGACAATCATGAGGACGCAGGGTCGAGAGTTGAAACGCGACCACCGACTAGCTGCAATGACAGCGAGATCAGCACTCTTCACCCTTACCGTTTCAATTTGGATCCCACCTCCTTCTAAAGCATGACCGTCCTTGTCATGCTTATTTTTTCTCTTTTCACTTCACTATACCATGGAACCCAGGCTGCTCCATCTTGGCCATCTCTATACCCGCAGCCATCATTAGAATCGACACTACCTAATCTCCTTTACAACTCGTTGGACAATTCTGGTGCCCGGTGCGACTGCCCAGATAAACGGACACTATTAGACATCATCTGGGCTTGTGTCACGACGGTTCTCATCTGCACATGGGTTTCTGTGCATCCCAATGTCGCCCCTGAGGACGAACCGAGATGGAGAGGGATCCTGCGACGGGTCAAGATCATGTTTTGGGGCCTCATAGCCCCCGAACTCATTGTCGGATGGGCGATTCGGCAGTGGGTTACCTCGCGGAAGATAGCGAAGGATAATAGCCGTGAGTCTTTCTTGGATTATTTCAAGAGCAAGTAGTTACTCTTATCTTATGTAGATCGTGGATGGACACAAGTCCATGGATTTCTGTTTGTTATGGGAGGATTCTCTCTGATGAAAGACGACGAAGACCTCGGTACGCTCTCCTACGCGGTATTCACCGACCTTCTCAAAGCTGGCGACATCGACTTCCCCGTGATCTCAGTCCAGGACATCACAGAAAAGAGCAAAGGAGACCTTTTGTCGAAGTTCCTGGCGATTTTCCAAACGACGTGGTTTATTATCCAATGTATTGGTCGTGGAGCCCTAGGACTCGCGATTACGGAACTGGAGATCGTGACGCTGGCGCTTTGTAGCCTCAATGCAATAACCTATTTCTTTTGGTGGCACAAGCCTCTTGATATCGAGCGTAGAGTGCCTGTCTATCTCAAGCCAGAGTCGAGGTATCGACCTAAACCTGCCGTCGAGGAAAATATTCCGCAGCCGGATGTCCAATTAGAGACGGAGGTGAAAGCAAAGGATATATCTGGTGTCGCCGTCAAGGTATGTACCCATTCCAGTTTATTGTAAACAAACACACTCATTGCATGCAGCAGGAAACAGAAAATACGACATCAGACAACGTTGGCCCGTTTCCCCTACAATTCATGACAAAGGCCTTCTGCCGACTACGCGACGCCATCCGCATGGATATGGACGAGTACAACGTCATTTTTCTCTTCCTATTTGTATACCCCATCGGACGCCCTCTCCGTTCCATCCTCTTTTTCATGGGACACATATACGATGTGTATATGCTCGGAATCATAGCCGCCATGGTAGGGAACGACGAAAGCGAAAACATCGCCCCCGGCGTCAAGCGAGTCAACACATTCTATTCACCAGAACTCCAGCCCAAAGATGACATGAAGACATCGGCCCTCTACTCATCCATCGGGTGTGCCTTCGGAGCACTCCACTGCATTGCCTGGTCGTTCCCCTTCCCCACACTCCTTGAACGCTCGATTTGGAGGGTGGTGTCGCTGATCATCACTTTCGTACCTTTGAGCTTCATTATCGTATTCATGAGTTCGTTCAAGAAGGATGAGGATGGGGAGTATAGGCAACAGATAAAGAATAAGTACTTGCGGAATTTGGAGATGACTGTTCTTATTGTGATTGTGATAATTACTGGGTTTTATATGCCCTGTCGGATGATTTTGCTGATTCAATCCTTCATTGCATTGAGAGACGTTCCGCCCTCAGTGTATTTGGCGTTTAATTGGCAGAATTATATACCTCATTTGTAGTAAATACCTAAGTTGGATGACAGCGAACGTGATTGGACATCCTTTTACCACAACCACGATGTCCATTATCTGCGCTCTTGAAATTATTCTCAAAGCCCACCTCAGACGCTCTTTTTTTTTTTTTTTTTCTGAAATGATACACAAATACAAAACCTGAGAGAACGAACAACAGCTGTTCATTCAAGTCCGAAGTGTTCAGCGCGTCCCGCTTGCCCCGGCCCCCAGTTGCTCCCCAGTGAAGAGATTGTCCCTCAAGCAATGACACAGCACGCATGGAGATGGTTATTCTTCTGGTGATGGAGACTGGTCAGTGGGCTGAATCGCGTTCCTGGTCACTGTTTGACTCGACCTGACTCTACACTCTTGATCCTCAGCATAATGACTTTGTCATGGCTACAACATTGCGTTGTACCAACATTTTCATCAACGACAAGAGATCGAACTAGGATGATCACCCCCTTGGAGCCCCTTGGTCCTCCATTGATCGCTTCCGACTATGATACGAGGGACAAACCGAGGTTTTTGATCATAACTACTCTCGCCAAGTTCCAAGTTCGAGCCACTCCAACCTCCATATCACTCCCATGAACGTATGTATGTACACTCACGCCCGGGACGGGGAGTTTCTTATGGGGACCCAACCGCGAAAAGACACATAGACATAGACACAGGCATCCAGTTTCCAGCGTTGTCGGCGGCCTACGTAACCAAACCACAAAATACCAACGTATACTCCGTTTTTTTTTGCTTTCCGCTGACCAGGCGAAGGTTGACGGACAGGCTGACCAAGCTTTCCAGGTTGCAATAATTTAAACTTGACCCCTGGACCCTGGAAAGTCCAGCATTTGCACATCGGCGAAAAGTCTATGTATGCACTTTCACCGACATTTCAACCCCACGTTATTATTTAACTTTTGGAACGTCGACATCAGAAACATGGAATATCACAGCGTCGCGAGTATTTGGATTCAATGGATAGGATATGGTGCACAGACTTATTTATTGACAGGTCAATAGGTTAACTGACGATTTCTCAAGGAAAGTACACGATTGCAGTAATCACAAGTTTTTTAGGGTCGGATAAGGATGTCTTTGGTTCCCCTGGGCGTCATTGAGCAAAGAGCACAACGTGGTTGTGTCGTTCTTCTACATAGGATGACCCCCCCTTGAATCCCCCTTGAAGGCACACAGCAGTCATCGAGCAGCCCCAAGAAGCATCACAACTTCGGCGGCCCGAGTCTTGCAAACATAGCTAGTTGGAACCTCATTGAACGTTGTCAACGTTCACCGTGCGTTCAAGAGTCATCGACACCAACAATCTCGATAACCTGCAGTAAGCTGCAGTAGCTTACTCGATACTACCACCGAATTTCAAAAACCAACATGTGATTGCTACAACCCACATGGTTGTCAAATGATCGTGACGCTCATATCGTTCAATCCGAGGGCGACTAGGCAACTAGGGGCAAATGGACGAAGAAAAAATATCGGTCTCCAGGTGGAATTGGGTGAACTTATAAGCTCGGGCTTTGTGCAATACCCTAAACCATTCCTTTCCTTTCTTCCAGTCCCTTTCAGGGTTTCCCCTTCTTTCTTGTCGGACTTGTGGACACGGATTTCTAATGTTGCTCCTTCCTTTCGTTCTTGCCCTACCGGCAGCCACTCTAGCTCTGCCTGCCGCTCGTGGCACCACCGTTTCGCTTGACTTTGCGACCGTTTATGGTGTCAATGACGGTAACGTCACCAAATTTTTGGGCATTCCTTATGCCAGCGCACCGTCAGTACCACTCGCCCCTCTCAAGGATCAGGCTGTTTCTTACTGACCTTTCCTTTTGCCTCGAACACTTCACAGTCGCTTCCGCCTCCCAGTTTCTGTCCCGTTCTACCTGAGGGATTTAAACGCGACCACCTATGGGCCATCTTGCCCTCAACAGGCCAGGACAACCGTCTCCAGAAGATCTTTTGAAGACGCAGGTGTCGGTCATCATCTTATGAAGCGCGACGGCGCACTTGAGAGTGAAGACTGTAAGAAGCGACGTTTTTTGATCCTCTTTTTGGGTGGACCTCTGATGACATTTCGCCATATTTCTAGGTCTCACTGTCAATGTTATCAGGCCAAGTGGAACCAAGGCCTATGCTGGCCTTCCCGTCGTTGTCTGGATCTATGGAGGTGAATTATATCTGAAGTTATATGATATATGGGATGGCCTGACTGAAGATATCGATCAACAGGCGGATTTGAATTTGGCACCACCGTCCAGTACATCACCTTTCCCCCTTATCTATTCATATTAGCAGCTCACACAAGATTTCTCTTTGCGCTGCAGATATGACGCCATGAGCACCCGTATCGTCACCAAGTCCATTGCAGCTGGAACCCCTGTTGTCCACGTTTCCATGAATTACAGGTACGTTTAAATATCCTCTTTGTTGTTGAGTTGTCTTATTAATGATATAATCTTCCTCCCTCCAGAGTCGCTGGTAAGCTTGTTGTCTAATTTCGTCTACTTGAAGAAGAAAACTCATCTCTGTTAGCCCTTGGATTCCTTGCAAGCAAAGAGGTTAAAAAGGAAGGGCTTGGAAACTTTGGACTTTACGACCGTAAGGACCCTCTAGCCTTTTTATGTTGCCAGCTATATCAAAGTTTCATTTTAGAACGTGCCGCGTTGAAATGGGTCAACAATTATATCTGTCAATTCGGTGGAGACCCCAGCAAGGTTACGATGTGAGTACCCCTTCTCGATGTGATTATTACGTTTTACCTGACCCATTGTTTTCTTGGGCTTATGATAGCTGGGGTCAATCTGCTGGCGCGATCTCCGTTTCTTTGCAAATGCTTGCTTTCGGCGGAAACACCGGCGGTCTCTTCCGTGGAGCCTTCATGCAATCAGGAGCTCCTGTCCCAATTGGTGACCTCACAGGTGGTCAGGTATGTATCTATCGTCATGCACCCCTTTTTTCTTGGTTTGCTGAAGATGGGATCGAACAGCAATATTATGATGCCCTCGTTGCCAACGCAGGATGCTCCAAAGCGACCAATACCCTCGCTTGCCTGCGAAACGTTTCTTACGATACTATCATTGCTGCCACCAACCAATCTCCCGACTTGTTCTCGGCCAGTGTACGTTCAATCGTTTCCTCCTATCATGTTACGGGCAGGAATTGATTTTTATTTTTATTTTAAAAAAAAGTCTCTCGCGTTGGCGTGGACACCCCGTGTCGACGGCATTTTCTTGAAGGATCACCCATACAAACTGATTTCTTCTGGAAAGGTTGCCAAAATTCCTGTTGTGTCTGGTATGTGACTTTCTCCACCCATCATCGTTACCAGGGGCTCATATCTTTTCTTCTTCTTCTTTTTTTCAAAAGGAAATTGCGACGATGAAGGGACTGTATTCTCCGTTTCGCAAACCAGCGTTGTGTTAGTTGGATTTTTCTTGTTTAAACAAATCCTGATGGCCATTCTATCTGTCTTTAGTGATGATGCCACTTTCCAAAACTATATCAGCACGAACTACATCCCCAGCGCAAATGCCACTGCACTTCAACCCTTGTGGACGAACTATCCTAATATTCCTTCGGCAGGCTCTCCCTTTGATACGGGTGACGCGAATCAAGTCACTCCTCAATATAAGCGTCTTGCCGCTTTCCAGGGTGATCTTGTTTTCCAGGCCCCAAGGAGATTCTTCCTCCAGGGTATTGCTTCGAAGCAAAAAGTCTGGTCGTATTGTAAGTATCTTGAGAGCTGTATACAACCCGTCAGATCAGCATTGCTAATGGAATCGATTCACAGTGAGCAAGGCCTTGAAGACCTACTCCGCATACGGATCGTACCATTCCTCCGATATCGATATCGGCCTCACTGATGACTTTGTCATCTCTTTCACCAACACCCTCAACCCCAGCCCTGCATGGCCTCTTTATACCACTGCGTCGCCTCAACTGCTCACCTTTGCCGATGGTGTTGCTCCCTTCCTCTCCAACGATACCTACCGATCAGATGCGATGAATTACCTCAATTCACTCTCGCTGTCTTATCCTCTGTGATGCGCTTCATCGAAGATTTGAATTCTAGAGATGCCCCCTTTCCCCCCATCATACTACTCATCATGGACTCATGGACATAATTTCCGTCATGACCAAGCAGATTATTGCCCACTCATGATTATGGACTATCCCTTCTCTATTCCTTCCACTCTTTTTTGACCTCATTCTTTGATACATACATAATATAGTACTGCTTCCTCAGGCTGCCGTTCGTTTGTTACTCTCATATAGTGCAGTGCGAAATGTAGCCTCTAGTATTTTTCGATGTCGTGATGTATTGCAATTGTTTTTGATTATTTTGGCCCAAAAACCTTGCAAAAACCTGTGAATCAAAAAAGCCAAGGGTCGTCATGTCAGTCCATCACCTCCCACTCTTACGTTAGCACCATATTGCTTTTCTTCCCATCCGGCCACTATCTCAAGCTATTCGGTCTGGTAGAAGTCGGAAATGAAGCTATTCACCATCCCATCAATCGCTGCGTGAGCCCACTGCGGACACCGCTTTACTCTCTCTCTCTCTCTCTCTTCACCAGTGACCGGCCTCAAGCTTCAAGCTTCTCAACTTCACCTCAAGTTCCCAATAGAACGGCAGCAGAAACACCTCAACTGCGAACAACATGTCTACCAACCATGATTTCTTTGCAGAGTTGCCAAACGAACTCGTGCTTCACATTTTCGAAGAACTTGGTTTCGGAGAACTCATCACGGCGCGCAGAGTATGTCGACGATGGCGCACCCTAGTGCCATTCACAGATATGGGAGACGCACGGAAGGAGATGTTCAATCTATTGGACGACCTCCAAGCCTCGCCCTGGTTCCTTAAGACTCGTCCATGGGTAAAGGCGAACCTCAAGCCATTCGATCGATCGGCCTATATTTCCAAGCTGCTTCAACAATATCCTTCTCTGCCCGATTCCTTCAGGATCTGGGTCCTCGAATGGCCCGAGAGGGCGGTCATTGCAGGCTTATGGCCTGGCTTGCCACGAAAACACTACTTCCCACCCTTCTCCGACAACATGAACGTTCTGGACGGGATCAACTGGTTGTCGTATCATCAAGTGACAGTGATGACCTACATCGATCATTCGAAGCGTGTTGCAGAGCATATACCGGGGATTTTGGCATGGAAAAGCAGGAAGTCTGCGATATGGATCCTCGTGGATGAGAGGGAGAGCCTGAACGGCAAGGTCTTCAGTTCTGCGATGTGCAAGTCGGATATCGAAGGCAATATGGACGAGGGAACGCTGCGCCACGCATTTGATCGCCTCGACTCCAATTGGATCACTTTTCTCCGGAACGTTTGGAAGTCGGTCGAAGAAGAGGCAGAGAATCGCGTCAAGACGGGTTCGTTCATATGGCCTGAGGACCTCGCTGGAGTCCCAGTGAATTCATCACCAACCGCTTTTCCTGATATTTCTGAACTGAGAGAAACCCCTTGGGTGAGGAGGAACGATGCTCGATGCCAACACAGGCTCGAATTTCTGAACAGAAGTCACTTCGATTGACTTACCAGTGACGGCAACGGAGACCGTACGCCTGGATTGCAAGAGGAAGAGTCCTTGACGCTCTTGTGATGCCCGTGCCATGGCCCGCCTGCATTGTTCGGTAGGCAGCAACATCACTTCCATATCTAGTATTGCCAAGCTTACTTTTAAAGCAGGACGAGAGTCGGGAATGGGTCCTCTTATTGTGCTGATATTGGTTTTTGTTCTATCTCGCGACGGGTATAGGTGTGGGCAAGGGGTATGGCATTCAAGAAATACAAAGACTTTGTGCCACAGCCTCCAAATAAGGAAACAGCATTGAGCGGGCCATCCTCACATTATTGAATGGTATCACTCGAGTCGCACAATTGTGCCACACCTTGTTGCGTATATATTCAAAGGATTTTTTCATGCCTCTTCACAATCGCCTGTCTTCTGCCCACCCCGTCCACCAGCTCTTGCCACTACTTCACAATTATTTTTTTTTGATAACACTGCTGTTTACCGCGATGGCCTCATCTTCCCATGTCTCGAACCCCAATACCGAAACTGCGACAACAACCCGTAATGACCAGCCTATCAGCACCCGGAGCAAGGACAAAGGAGTGTTTACTCAAAAAAGCCATCTGAAAGAGATCCTCGAGAAAGTCCGTGACTTATCCGCGTCCTGTACCCTTTACGAAGAAACTTGGACCGACGATCAAGAGAACAAGACACTGATCCGTCTCATTGGGAAGGTCCTCTCGGTTATCCCAACCGAGGAAGGTCAGAACGAGTCTCAACCCGTTCAAGCCGAAGACCGACCTCCTCAAGTCGTCCGACGAAACGTTAAACGCGAGGAAGAAAGCCCATTTCTCCCCGTTCCCGACATTCAACAACGTTGGTTACATCATGACGCGATTGGAGGACTTAGTTTTGCTATCCCATGGCAATTTCCTTACGGCGCCACCGAGGTGTTGCACCTGCCTTTTACAGATGTCCCAAGCTACATATTCAATGCCCCGGAGGCTCAGGGCGTACTCGGTGCTATTGATTATGCAGGAGATGGTGTGTTTACTACTCGTGTCGCATCAGCTACCGGCTTAGGTACTCATACGCGTTGGTACTATCCAGAACCTGCCACTGTTCAAGCTCAAGGTTGATACCGTCTCTGGATTTTATTTCTGTCGAATCGGATTATTAACGGAGTTTTTGTTGTTTCCACAGTGTCAACCAACGCCGGACACACCTCCCAAACCCGTGGAGCGAATGAAATCCGTCCGTCTACCAGGAAGAGATCTCGGGATCATGGACACGGTGAAGCTGAATCTTCCCAGCCATCTCCGAAGAAACGACGAGCCTCAGACGCGTTATCGGACTCCTTCACTACGCCATCCTCTTACAACTCAGATTAAACAAAGGGCCAATGGTGATTTTGCAACGGAGTGCGGTAGTCCTCGAATTAAAGCCGCGTGTTAGCTTCGCGCCCCATGTGGTTCTGTAACTTCTGTTAGGGTGAAGTCGGGATGACGTACAGATATCATATCGATTGTATTTTTTTTCCTTCTTTTTTCCTGGTTGATGGGCGCGCACATACATACCGACGTCATAATATATAGATGCGACCGTTTTGTTCCCATTGCCTAAGATGGCGTCGCGAACGATTTCTGAACTAGGCATGTCCAGATATGGAAGCGATGGCGCTTATTGGCCATTGATCCGGGTAATTGATCCGTCGTTGATCCACTCTGACCAATCAAATATGTCTTGGGCGCGCAAGACCCTGTAGGGCCCTGTGGGTCTATCCCTATCCAGGTCCACGTGAAATGGAGTTATCGCCTTCCGATCCGTCTTGAATCTAGAAGAGGGCTTTTCACAGGCCTTCAAATGGCAATCATAAGACCTCAAGGCGTGCAAAATTTTGCATGTTGAAACATCCCTTATAGCGCACTTCAGAGCACAGGCAACCCCGTACCCCTCTTGATTTTTCTCTCGCAGCCATGCACTATCCCAGCCTAGCAGATGCCTCGACTCTGTGTTCACGGTCTATGCCCAATCCGAGCTCAATATCCTCGAGCGTCTATGGATCGGTCTCACGGGCATCGGAAACGAGGCAGCCTGGTCGGGAGCGGCCGCGAATCAAGAGAAAGAAGTACAGGAGGGATGCTAGTTGTCCTGCAAAGTGCATTCCCGAGGATGATTTCCCCCACAAACACGACTACCACGTTCCTTGTCAAGAAGCTATAGATGAGTACATGCAAGAAGATCTCGTCGGATTTGACGCGGGCGCACTTCCGACTGAAACGACCTCGCTCTTGAGCCATCCTTACACTCCTTACACTCATAGTCCTCAAGTGGAAGAAAATGGACATGAAGCCGGACATGGACCTCAACCAAGTCAGATCGAAATGTTCCGGGAGGAAATTCGAACGCTGTTGCAATACACTGGTCCTATCTTTGGGTACGTCCAGTCAGATCACTAATCTTCTTTGAACACCTGTTTATTCTTTTCATAGAACGCACCTCTCAGAGTACATGCTTGTCGTTATCCCAGTGATATTTATCGGTCACTACTCCACGGCAGCCCTGGGCGCTATCACACTCGGTTCTATGTTCGCCACCATTACGGGGTTCTCGATAATCCAAGGGTTCATCAGCGCCCTCGATTCGCTGTTGCCTGGTACTTGGACGTCTAACCAACCTGAACTTGTCGGTATGTGGACGCAGAGAATGGGTGAGTGGATACATTTATCATTTCTCGATGCACGACGTTAATCAATGTCACTTCCAGCCGTCGTCATGGCTGCTTGTCTTGTGGTATGTCCTTGTCATGATCAAACGCGAACGATATCCTGAGCGGGTGTTCTTTTATTTGTCAAAGCCGATAACGATTATATGGTTCAATGCGGAACCCATCTTCATCCTGCTACACAAGGACCGTGAGGTCTCGCATATGGCATCGCAGTACCTCAGATGGATTTCTATTGGGTTGCCGGGTAAATGACCTCTTAACTCCTTCACTTGCCATGTTCATGACATTGTAGCCTACTCTTTCAACCTGATCAGCCGACGCTATTACAAGTCTCAAGGTACGCCGAATTTTGATTGATCACCCCTGCTCTCCGAGATAAGGAGTCACTGACTTTCCATTTTCAACAGGCCGGTTCTCGGTTCCAACAAAGATAACTTTCGCAGTCGCTCCCATCAGCGCAGGTCTGACATACATCTTCAGTGAGGCAGACTTGCTCCTCCTCTATCGCCACCCCTTTGTTTTAACATCTTACCACGTTCATTTACTTTCTTAGTATTCGGACCAAAACCACTGCAAATCGGATTTATAGGAGCTCCGATTGCCAGCGCGATATCCCTGAACCTCATTGCGTTATTGTTCCTCCTCCACGCAGCGTTCTTCGAGCCACGCACCGTCTGGCCACCCCTCTCCACAAAGACATTTTCCGGTCTAGGTGTCCTTGTCCATCTTGGAATATGCGGAGTCGGACAAATAGGCCTACGCCTGTGGGCTTGGGAGCTTCTCACCCTGGCATCTTCCCTGTACGTGCTGTGCTGAGTCTTGACTCTTGACTCGACTCCTAAACATATCGTCATGTGGTCACTCATAACTGATCTACAAATTCGATTGGATAGGCTAGGCCCAGTTGCGTTGGCTAGTCAGTCGATTCTGGTCATTTCGGCTTCGACGGTGTTCCGCATACCGTTTGCCCTTGGAATTGCGACTATCGTTCGGTGAGTCGTTTGCCGTGTCCAAGGCAAAATGTCAATGACTCATGATCATCTGGCGCTCGTATGATCAACAGGATTGGAAATCTGTTGGGACAGAAGGATGCAGTACGAGCTGGGATAGCAGCGAAGTCTGCCATGGGATTGGGTATAACAATCTCAGCCTTTTCGAGGTTTGTTGTTTTTTTTTTTTTTTCACGTTCGAGAGAGGACCGCTGACCGAGCCGCGTTCGGTTTTTTTTCGAACAGCATTATCGTGATGGCTTTCGCCAAACAGTGGGCCTACATTTTCAACCACGATCCAGGTGATTTTTATTCATTCGTTGTATAATTTTCTATTGGATTGTGGTACTGACGATGTTATGATCAGACGTTATCTCCATCGTTCAGAGAATCATGCCCCTGATAGCCTTGTTCCAAGTCTTCCATGGAACATGCGCCGTCACAGGAGCGATCGCCCGTGCGCGAGGTAAACAGGTGTGGATGCATTCGATTGCACACCTTGTTCACCTTTCTCACTATGTCGATCCTCTTTCCCCCTTTTTTCTTTTTTTGTAACAGTTAACAGGAGCCGTCGTCAATTTGGGCGCTTATTACATCATGGGTTTCCCCATCGGCATTTACCTCGCATTCATGCACGGCTATGGCCTCAAGGGACTGTGGATCGGGATGACGGTATCCCTCATCTACTGCGCCTCCGTCGGTCTGTGGTTGTGCATCCACGCCGACTGGAACGCCGAGGTCGAAAACGTGCTCAAGAGGATCCGCCACTTTTCCGATTACTGCCAGTGCGACCAGGACTCGCCAAGTTCCTCAGGCTCACCTTCGAGTTCTTCGGCTTCTTCTGATACCGAGTGATTGAATGGGATTTTTTTTTGATCTAGAGTCATATAGAATATGATACTGGTCGTCGTTTTCACCTTAATTTCTCTCTCAAATTTTTGTCTCTTTTTTCTTTCTTTTTTCTTTCTTTCTCGTTTGTTTCGGCCTGGATCATTTCGGATATTACTAGACCTACTAGACTCGGATGTGGATTGGATTAGATGAGGATCATTAGATACCTTATTTGTACGACTGGAGAATCCTTCTAATTGCTCGACATCTTGTAGCCTTTACTGCCTGTTTTTCTTTCTTTCTTTCTTTCCCTCTTTTCTGTCTTGACTCTTCGTACTTTCGTTTCCCTCCTTGTTGTTGTTGTATGTATATTAATTTGATACCAAGTAATCGTCACAGGAAAGTTAATGGTCAAACGACTGCAATTTATAGTAGTTGTGTAGCAAAATTTCATTCGAATTCCAAAGTCACAACTTTGATCAAAACATGGTTATTGCAACGTCGACGGAAAGAACTGGGACACTATGACTATTTATTGAATGAACGAGACACCGACATCAAACATGGAAAAGAAAAGAAGAAAAGAAAACACTACAATAGCCAAATGCAAGAGGTCAAAAACACAAACAGGGTTCCGTTCGGGTGTCAATGCGAAGACAGACAGATATACACACGACAACACGAGACAGTTCGGAGAGAAGACAGGGTTCGCCACGGTATAGGTTGGTGTACGGGTGGTTGGGTAGTAGGGATATCTTCGAAACCAAAGACAATCATAATGAATCTCATAGCATACACAGCACAGGAGAGACGTTCGTGTGGGGTGTTATAGGCCTACAGGCTTTCATTCGTTCAGTTCACTGATAAATGAAATTATACCTGGCCGATGAGAAAAAAAAGCAGGGTGAGTTGGTATGCGGATTGTATAGAGGGAGGTGATGGAAATGTGCTGTGCATACCTTGACAACAGATGGGGGATAGCTGAGAGTTGAGGACCATATCGGGCTGCGTTGTCGTACAGCTCGAAGAGAGGGATGGCGAGGAGTTTCATGTTTTTGGGTACAGCGAGGACTTCTGGAAAAAAGGGAGAGTATTGATTCCGATGTTTTCAAAAAGAAAGAAAGAAGAAAACATAGACAAGGAACAATCGGACATGAGATGGGGCGAGAACGTACTTTTTTCAGGCATCTGAACCACGAAGAGCTTCTTGCATTCTTTTGGCTTGGTTATATGCGCCGGGATGAAGGGGTACTGTTGATCGATGTGAGCAATTACTCCGATTCGTTAAGGAAGCAGAAGAAGAGAGATAAGATGAAAGCTCCAAATGGACTCGAAAAACAAACCCCACGTTGTTTGTATAGAGTGATAAGAACGTGAGACGTTGATAGATAGTGAGCTTCGACTATAGCCGCCAACCACCACCACTTCCTCGGCCGAAATGACGAATGACAAGCAGAAGAAGACAAAAAGGGAAAGCAACATGGATAGAGGAATCCAAAAAAAAAAGGCTTACCATGAAAGTTTCAAAGTTCGGTCTCCACCATTGCGCCAGACAGTCGCCAATTTCCCAATCGTTGTTGATTCCATGAGATATTTGGTCAAATTGGGAGCCTGGAGGAGGTGCAAGACGTTCGTCTAGTCTGCGTTTGAGGCCTTCGATTTCGTCTTCACCGGGTTTGAGGTAGTCGCCAGGTCTACAGCAATGTGCCTAGTGATCAGAGAATGTTTAAGAGTGCCTTGAGAGCTTCCCTCAATGCATTGTGACGCGATGAACGCGTTGAACTGGGTTATTTACTTCCTCTGCTGTCCGTCAAGGATGACGACAACACACAGATCGCATGGAAGGATTTGGTGTACAGCACAGAGGGTTCCGAAAAGGGAAAGAGAAAAGGCGGAACTAAATACTCACAATTTGAAAAACGCGTTGGCGATCTGAAGCATCAGGATATGAGGGTGACCGTGGTCGTGAACAACGAGGATTCCTTCAACCGTACGACGCATTCCATAATCTTCATAATTGTTTTGGAGTCGTTGAAGGCGTGCAGATACGCTGGGATCCTCTTCTGGCTGGGCTTCCTTCGTGCTGAACGCTGGTGCTCAGTCACCGGACCAAGATGCCTCGACGTTGACGAAACTTGCTCACCTGAAGGTGAAATTGGACAATGGGTATCTTAAAGGCAGATAGTTAGCATCAAAGTGTGATATTAATTAAACGTCGGTGCCTTACAAGGCGATAGTATTGGACATGGTGGTCGTGGCTAAAACTATTGTCGAGCTCGTCGTCGGTTCTGTCCCCAGCATCGGCGGAAGCGGCCGGACGGACTTTGAATGACTCTTGTGAGCTCTTGTGCCCCTGATTTTGGCGGGCTTCGCGCAATGTGGCCTTTGCGATAAGTAGCGTCTTCGAGTTGTGGACAGTCATCTTCCACCTCGTTTTCTGTCCTTTTTGACCTGTTTTTTCGTCTCTTCTTTCCCTCGTCGTGAACACTGAACTTACGGAGGCCAAATCTATTTTTCGCCAAGACCCAAAACGCTTATCTCCAGAGGCTCAGGACGTATCTAAATTTTACTGTCTCCGTGACACAGATAGGATTATAATGGACTCTGGGAACGACGAGTCCAGGACCCCCACCAGCCAGGCCCCACAGTCTGCCTCCTTTTCTTCTCTCCTGGTTTACATGCAACGGCGCCTCTCTGATTTCGTAGCCCCCGAATCGCGTCCTTTTGCAGTACCAAATCGCGAGGATGGATATGGAACCCAAATCGTGAACGTACCACCCATATCCAATCAAGTTTCGCCCGTGAATGGTACCCCGAGCAACCCTCGAGGTGTTTCAACCAATCCACCAAATGAATCCCCCTCCTTGCATAGGGCTGGGTAAGTGCCTTATCTTTTGGTGTATATTTGTGTCATTCCCTCGTAGGATGACGCGAACCATGTCCCAGTTTTGAAGAGTGGGGTGTCTGTATTGCGAATGGTTGGTCTTGTGTACGCCATCTGACCTCATCAGTGGCATTTTCCACAATGCAGACTTCCCCCGTGCTTCTCTGCACTGTCAGACGACGGCGGGGCCTTCTCTCAACCCACCTATTTCCCTTTACCTATGTATACTTGGGGCGTTCAATCTGCAGCTCGCTCTCACGGGCACGTTCGCCTGTTCATTTCTCTTCTTATTGACATCCTCTTTCTTTCTTTGCTCAAAGATTAAATATTTACCTGTTGTGCCCCCAGGCTCCTCCAAGCAAGGTCTTATAATGCGCCATCCTTCCTAATGAACCTTTCCTCTGATTCGGAGCCCCATGCCCACACGCCTGATTCTATCCGCGCTGCGACCGTCCAATTGTCGAACATGCATTTTCACGTCCCACCAGATCCTTCATTTCGATCTTTCGGCATGCCACCCATCGAAACGAATACTGAACAACACAGCGCAGAACATCCGGCCACCAGTGGTTTTATTTTCCCCCATTCCTCTGGCACACCTCAAACTTCATCAACCTCAAGTTTGGGACTTGGATTAGAACCCGACCAAACGTCTCTCGTGTCCCATAGTTTGGCTTCCTCTTTTTTGCGGGACATACCCTCTTCACCGACCTCTGGCTCCGGTTCGGGTTCAGCTTTGGATTCTTCAATAGCCACACTACCCTCGGCTCATCGTTCAGACTTTTCGGAAGACCACCCGGATGGGCAAGAACCACGGAGCAAATCCGAGAAGCAGAAGCTGTCAGGAATATCACTGTTAAGGCCCGCGTCGTCGTCGTCGTCTTCACGATCCTCGAGTCTATCCTCCTCATCAGAAACCGGAGAAAGAAGGCATAGAGGCACCTCAAATAACGTGGTGCTCTCAGATTCCACACCTCTGGCATCACCGATGGGCACGCCGAGACCTGTTTCCCAGCAAGCGTTGCCAGCCCCCAATCGCGTGCATTGGCGCAGCCCACCTTCACTGGCACGACCTTTGGGACCGTCACCGACACAGTCGTATTCTACCATCCGTCACGCGGTAGATGAAAATACGCCTCTCCTCCAAACACAATCTCTTCAAGAAATACCAGAGTCGCAACAACAACAAGGAACGACGTTCAATAACACAAGCCCTCCGGGATCGCCTTCGTCATCTCCATCTCCGGTTCTCAAACACAGTCTTCTAAATGGACACCATCATGGCGGAGACGAAGAAGAGGGATGGGGCCCTCGTACTTTCTTCGAAGGCTTGGGAAATCAATCCGCTCTCCGTGTCGGTAAACCCAAGCTTCACGTGGACTGCATCAAGTTGAAGGATTTGTGTACAAGGGAGTTGCGGAAAACACCTGAACACGCATATACTGCTGTACGGGCTATCCCTGCTGTGTTGCTGGGATGTTTGCTCAATATTTTGGATGGTGTTTCTTGTGAGTACAATTTTTCACTTCCCCACTTCTGCGTTGTGATCGGGGTTCAAAAATTCTCGGAACCTGGAGCATGGTTGGAACATCTAAGCGTCTTGTGATGCTGGTGTAGTCGGGATTATGACCTGGGATCGTATTTCTTCAGTCACGAGGCAGTCATTTTCGCCACTTCGTCAAAAGAGTCGGTGGCTTATGCGGGAGATCCGACTTCCTTTTTTAGATCTTGCCTTTTTACTTTTCCTTTCCTTTGCGAAGGAAAGAACGTTCTCCGTTTTCTCAACAAGCCAGAAATTCAACGTACTAAAACCCAACTCTCAATCCCCACTATAGATGGCATGATACTCTTCCCAACCACGGGTGTCTTCGCGGATCTAGGACCGATGGGCGTTTCCATGTTCTTCGTGACCGCCGTGGTGTCACAGCTGGTGTACACGTTTGGAGGTTCCGGCTTCGCAGGTGCGAATGGGAGCATGATGATTGAGGTGGTGGTGAGTTGTTTTCGCTAAATTGCCCCTTCTCGAACCAGAATTGAAAGAAAAAATGCCTGAACCATTTGCATTCATGCGCTTTTTTCGCCTCTCCGGCTTCGCTTTTTTTGTCTGATAGCCGTTCTTTCATGTTTTGGCGACGAGTATCGCCAACGAGATTGGGGAGGATCAACCATTGGCGGTCATTGCTACGACCCTTGTCGCGTATGCTTTCAGTTCTATTCTTACAGGTTTGTGCCCTCTTCTCTCACTCTGCCGTTATCATTTTGGGTTTCATCCGAGAAAAAAAAATGGCTCACATCGTCATCGTTCGCGTTAGGCCTTTCTTTTTTCCTCCTCGGAGCTTTGAAGTTGGGAGTGGTCGTTGGGTTCTTTCCTCGTCACATTCTTGTCGGGTACGTATCGTTACAGCTTTTATCTTTTTCATGGGATTCTCAGGATTGTATTTTCTCCTCTGCAGATGTATTGGTGGAGTCGGTGCATTCCTCATTGAAACGGGGTAAGCTTCAGAATCTTTCTTAAGTACCAGGAGAATGCTCCTCTTTTTCTTTTTCTTTTCCTCTCCTCTGGAAACATATTTTCTAATGCTATTTGAAAGGTTGACTGTTAGCATGCGTATTCCTGAAGAAGACTTCACGATGTCATGGGAAACCTTTGAATTCATGTTCCTCAACACACATAATCTCCTGCTATGGACCCTTCCTCTCGCTCTCGCCGTACTTCTCAGAGTTATCACTCATAAATATCATCATCAACTAATCTTTCCTGCTTGTACGTTTCTTCTTCTTTTTAAACGAGCTTGGATGTCAATCGCGATAAATCGGCTGATGATTGATTTAAATTGTCAGATTTTATTATAATTCCTATTATTTTCTATTTGGTGGTCTTCGCGTTCGGGTTGGATCTGCAGAATCTTCGACAATCTGGATGGATTTTCGAGATTGCTGCTTCTGCGCAAGAACCTTGGCACAAATTCTATAGCTATTACGGTTCGTTCAACCCTACACCTGTTCTGTTTTCTATTGTGCCTTCGATTGTGACTTATTTCATCTCCCTATTTTCGATAGATTTCAAACTGGTTAATTATAATGCACTGTGGGCTACGTTACCTACTCAATTCGCTCTGTAAGTCTTCACAGTTTTTTTCTTTCTTTTTCTTTTCTTCTTCTATGCGGCTTTTCCTTTTTCTGAATGTATCTGCATAGGCTATTCTTCAACATCCTACATCCTCCGCTCAACGTGCCTGCTCTTGGTTCGTCTTACTTCTTTTCCATCATTAATGAAAACTATAGACTTATCGGATAATCCAACAGCGGTTTCGCTCAACATCGACGTGGACACGAACAAGGAGCTGGTCGCTCATGGGTATTCTAATCTTCTCGCTGGTTTTATTGGGACTGTGTATGTATGATCTTTGTTCGGTGGTTGACGACGTATTCACAGCACTTTCCCTAGGCCAAACTATCTTGTTTATGTAAACACTCTATTGTTCGTCCCTTTTTCTTTTACTACGAACACAACGCCAATAACTTTTTTTTTACTATTCGTAGATTCTATCGCGTGGGAGGTGACAATCGCATATCGGGATTCCTCCTTGCTATCGCTACTGCTATTCTACTTGTCATCGGCACTGCCCCGATCGCATATCTTCGTAAGTCTTCTCTTTGGCAATCCAAGATTCCATGATCTGACGGCCTTGGTACTTTTTAAAAAAAAGCGGTATTGGTTGTTGGTTCTCTCATCTTTGTTTTGGGTATCGACCTTGTAAAAGAAGCACTTTGGGATAACCGACATCGAGTCAGCCGGTATGACTTGTCTCCATGATTTCTAAATTTTTGAAGAAAGCCAAACTAACTGTGTTCGATCAAGGTCGGAGTACATCACCATCGTCAGCATCATGGTCTGTATGACGGTTTGGGATTTTGTTATCGGTGTTCTCTTCGGCATCATCGTCTGTTGTAAGCCTTCTATTATCATCGTCGTTGTTATTTGTCTCTTCATAAATGTCCTTTTCTCCTAGGCTTCTTCTTTGTCGTTCAAAACTCTCAGCTACGGAGTATTCGTGCCATGTATACCGGAGAGATGGCGATGTCTGCGGTTCGTCGACCAAGTTTGCAACGCGCATATATCCGCGAGGTTTCAAAACAGACAACTATCCTTCGTTTACAAGGCAAGCTCATTTACCTGATTGTCCTTTTTTGATGCTCATGCGCCGTTATCAGGGTTCCTTTTCTTCGGCACAATCACTTCTGTCGAAGAAACCATTCGCAGTCTATTAGAAGGGTCGTATTGGGATCACCACCTCATCCAATTCCTCGTACTCGATCTGTCGCTTGTGGCTGGTATAGATATGTCGTCGGCTGAAGCTTTCGTTCGCATACATCGACTTTTGGCTGCAAAAAGAGTCACTTTGGTGTTCTGTGGGTTTACGAGGGACTCTCCGATCGGGAAGGCTCTTCGCAGTGTTGATGTCCTTGGTTCCAAGGGTGTCGAACTTTTCTCGAATTTCAGCGATGCTATGGAATGTGAGTGGTCTTACACTTTTTCATGTTATTGTAATGAGCTCACTTTTTTTTATTTCTTTTTTATTTTCATAGGGACGGAGAACGCCTATCTACATGCTTGGTTCAAATCTCAGAAGATCGAGACATCGCACAATTCGACGACTCTAGGTCTGTTTAACAGGAAATTTCACAAGTTATAACATGTATTAACGCCCTTTCAAGCTGTGCCCAACCAACATGATTCAGATATGGAATATAGCCACCTTGTTGGTTCTTTCGTTCGCTCGCCCAGAAGATCTCATTTGCGTGACGCGGGCGACCGAACGATCGCTACAGAAATGTTTTCAGAACCTCATCCCGATGTCAATTACGAGCCCATCAACGCGGTGGCCAAGGCGTTCTCGTCTTACGGGAACATCGACCCAGCGTTCTTCAGACCGCTCAGCAAGTACCTCGAGCGGGAGTCGGTGCCAGCAGGACATGTACTCTGGAAACAGGGTGATCCATCTGCGGGGCTGTATATCATTGAATCGGGCATTCTCCGCGCGTCATACCTATTCGCCAACACTCAGGAACGCTTTGAGGAGTCGATGGTGGCAGGCACTGTGGCTGGTGAAATGACAGCGTTGGCGGATTCACCGAGGAATGCGACGGTCGTTGCTGAGCAGCCGTCGGTGTTGTGGAAGCTCAGCAACGAAAACATCCAGAAGTTGCAGTCGGAGGAACCGGAGCTTGGAAGAGTTTTTATTCAACTTGTTCTCAAAGGTGAATATAGTTTTTTTTTTTGTGGCCTCTATACGAGTGACTGACAATGATATGTATCGTTTTTTAGCCGCCAACATAGACCATGACATTCTTCTGTCTGCTGTCGCTTCAAGGCAGTGAAAAACCAAACACCAAAGCCATAACACTCTGATTTATTTTACTATCTATTTATCGCACATCTCTCCTTTCCATATCACTGGTTTCTATCGCTTTCTTTTTCACTTTTATATGAAGGGACTCTTCTACGACTGATCCTTGACACATTTATTTGTAGGTAGATCTCGCACATCACGTCGTTGGCTGTTTGTATCGCGACCTCTCGTCGACATGTTTTCCTTAGTATTAACGACGACTCAAAAAAAAAAGAAGTTTTTAATCGCATTTTCCTTCTTTCTTCTTGGAGCGACCTACTTATGCCAGGTTGGTTCAAATTCAAATCTGGTAAATCTCTCAGGATACAGCACCACAGCATTGGCTACACAATGGTGAGTGCGGTGTCAGTTGAGTCACAAGCCTTATGGTGCATGATGTATGATGATTGACCATTTTGGTAGTTGTGGCACCAAACCTAAATTTAGAACATCCTAAAAGAGATAAGATCGTGGACTGTCATCTTAATGGACTCAACCTCTCCTCGAATTCTACTGAAATACTTGCAATTCTGGGTCCCCCAGCTGGACGAACTCCAGGATAATAGCTCATGAAGTCAAGGACTGCTTAACAGCGCAAGAGGCCGAGTTAACCCGTATCTTGAATCGAAGTTCTTGGCCCGTTTTTGATGGTGGCACCTATCCACCGACAATGCTGGTGCCGAATCCCATTGTTCGTCTGTGCCAATTGACGGAAACCATAGAGAACAATGGGCTAGGTGAATGTCTACTTCCCAATGCAGAAAATCCTTTCTGTTTGGAGCTGGAAATTTCCCTCTGGGCCAGGTATAAATTAGATGCCATGTTCGATTCCCTGGGATTTTACATCTTGTCTTCCCCCTTCATAGTCCTGTGTCTGTGGCACTCGAACGCGTACTGCTCTCCCCCCCGATTTCTTGAACCTATCCCCCCTCTTCTCTTATTCTTCTATCATCCTCAAACATGGTCTCCGTGTACGACTATATTTTTGGTATACTCATTCATTTCGACACGTTCAAAATGCTGTACGATCTGGAGAACCGAGACTCCACAAGAGCGGTCGTTCGCTCGGTGCGAAGCCTCATACCACTCCTCAATACCCCTTCCACTTCCAACGACGCTGGCACCGACACCACCGTCACCACCACCGACACCAACCAAGAACCACTCGCCAACACCTTACCCTTCTCCATCACCGTTCCCGTCCCGCCCTCTCCTTCCAGCAGTGCGGGCGAAGGGGAAGAGGAGCTCGCGATGATCCACATCGACGCCGACGGCGAGGTGGTGAAGATCGAGCGCGAGATATTCAAAGCAGGGAGTTTCAAGCAGGCCGCTCGGCAACGCGTGGAGAGGGGGCCGTTGAAGGACATCAAGGCCGACACCCATGGCTTTGAGGCATTGGTGCGGTTCACTCCACCTGAGCCATCCAACAATGCCGGGCCACCTCCAACTGTCGCTTCGACATCCGGGTGGTGGTTGGCGAGGCTCATTCAGCCCGTCGCGTCTACATCTACCGGTGCATCTTCTTCCTCAGCCCCGTCTTCATCCTCGGTGTGAGTGCCCTTTTCTTCATCCGCTCTCATCTAAGGAACGAACAATGGTATTAACGAACTCTTCTTCTCTAGAACTAGCAATCAACCAGCACATAGGCCTATCGAACGGCAAAACGCGTTCAGGTATCCAGATGTCCCTCCTCCACCTGGCTACCTCCACGATTGTGGTGTTGCTCCACGCGCACCAGGCCCTCCAAGACCCATCCACCGTGAATACGCGTTCTACGTTCCGAGTCCATGCCGCCGTCGGACTTACCGCCCTGTCGCACCAGCTCCAGCCCCCACACCCGCACTCACACTTCCTCCTCCTCCTCCCTCGGCACCAGCCCAAATTACCGCAGGCCCAGCCGAAGCACCCACCCAAGCTACGGATACTGGGTTCAGGACGTTCGTGTCGCCCGACAGCGTTAGGTACAGGCGTAGAGTGGCTTACTCTATGGGGCGGATGGTCGAGGACTCCATCATCACCTCGCCTGTGCTTCCTCGCAATCAGGTCGATGCGGTTGCTGGTCCTTCGATGTTCCGAGGTTCTGCTTATGAAGATGAAGATGAAGACTTAGAGATCGGCAACGCGGATAGAGCCAGGCCCGTCTTTAGATTCGGTTGGGGTATCAAGCGTACTCGGGAGGAGTACGAGAACGACGACCTCGACGCCGATGAAGATAGTGATAAGGAGAACCGGGAAGAACTCGCCTACCAGGACGCTAACGAAGACAGCGATAAAGAGAACCGGGAAGAACTCGCCTACCTTGACGCAGACGAAGACAGTGATAAAGAAAATCGTGAGGAACTTGCCTATCAAGACGCTAACAATGATAGCGACAAAGAAAACGAGGAAGAACTTGCCTACCCACCCCCCGATCACGAAGAACTGCCCAGGAAGAGGATGCGCTACACTACCTCGCAGGAGGAGGAGGGCCTCGAATTAAATCTGGACCACTTCGTCCGCTCTCCTGCTCCAAGCCCCGGCATCTTCTGGCCGTACGATCTACTCACCCCCCTCTCCCCTCGCCCTCTCGTCGCTGTCCCCGTCCCCAGCCTGAGGGAATCGTCGCCTTCGCCTTCGCGCTCCACTGCAAGCGCACCGGCCGGGTCTTCTCTTGTTCCACCCCTCCGAAGGTCCGCGAGGCGTGCTGCGCAGCTCGCTGCTGCAGAATCCGCTAGCGCGATGGCTTCTGCGGGAAGCAGCGCCAGCGCTGCTGACAGTGAGGGTGAGGGCACTCCTACTGTTAGACGTCGTCGTCGCGGTCGTCGAGGAAATGGCAAAGGCAAGGCGAAGGCGAAAGCGAGCGCCAAGGGCAAAGGAAAGCAACGAGCGGAGGAGGACGAGGAGTGAGCTGGTTTTTTATACGTGTGCATGATTGTCTCTTTTCTTTTTTTCGTCTCATCTCTTTACTCCATTTTTCCTTTCTCATTTCTCTGTGTACATCTTGTCTTTTCGGACAGTTCTCCCTATCCCTCTTTTTTTCTGTTTTGTTTTTATTTTCACCGCTTTTCAACTCCATCTGCTCTCATACCCAGTGGACACTGTCACATATATACATAACCCGCCACTGCATCTTTTCTCGGACCGTTCGCTTTTTATTTGCTTTACATTCCTGTTTTTTTATGCTTTGATTTTGATTTTTTTTTTGGCTTTTTCTCTGCTTTTCTTTTTACCTTCATCATCTGCGACACCCCCATCATCTCCTTGCATCTCTTCTCGCTCCGAACAAATCTCTTCTTCTCTATCTATCTCTCTATCTATTTATATCTCTCTGACTCTTCATTTTGGTTTCGTTGGACTGGCGTCTCTGTGTTGTAGTGTACAACTTCAATTTGTAGGTTAGGCTAGGATAGTTTTCGGGTGTCTCTGACGCGATTTGATCAATACATACTATTTTCTCATCGGATTGCATGGCCTGTACGACTCGTTTCTGAAGACTATATAATACAAAAATCCTTGAAACATTGTCAGTCATGAGTCCCTTCCAAGTCCCTTCTTGGCAACTTGAACCAACTTGAAGTTCGAAGTCTCCCCCCTTCGTAGAACAGAGCAGAACACTTTAGAACCCCTTGGTTCCGAGTTCCAACTCTTTGTTTCATTCCGCGTTGTCGAAGACAATGGGCCAAGAAGGAACGGAGGATTGGTGTGGGACTTGCGACGCGGATTGATTCTGGGTGCGCGAACAATGGGCGTCACAGCAGAATGAGTGGCGTGTTAGTTACCGTTTATGGAAGGAGTTGAATTCTGGGCCACGGGCTCTTCCCCGAGATTTTTGGGGTGGAAAAGCTGTATTTTCCAGTAATTTCTCCTCATTAACAAGCATATGAAATTATAAGACTGGTTTTGTATCTTTTATACGTCGAGATAGCGCGAATTACTCGTCAACTGAAAAAAATCTGGCAGAAAGCTTTGTTTCACGTTGGTTGTATTTGTGACTATTATGCCATCACATACCGAAAACGGCAATTATCCACATGTTGGTTCATTTCCGGATTGCATCATTGACCATGGATTGGTGTCGACTTCAAATTATATATAATCTGGGCTCGCCACAATAATTTGGATCCCCCATTCTCCTTCCTTCGTCCACTACCACCACCACATCTGCCTCAGACGCGTATCCCGCTTTCTTATACCCTTAATTCATAATGTCTGCGACACAAACCACCTCTCAAATCGCGTCTGCATCCGCTATCAACATGAACTCAACCTCAGAGGTCGTTGAGAACCAGAATCTGGCCCAGGGCCAAGCCACTATCAGTGCTCCCTCGGCAGCAATCACCCATACAGCATGGGCACCTCCACCTCTTCGCATGATGGACCCCATGGACGAGAGCTTCGGATACACTCTCGCATCGTCGCGCACACATGAAAGCCGACACGATGAAAGACGCGAAAGCATCGCGGATATGCCACCCTCCTATGAAGAGGAAGCGGCGATCCCGCTCCCGGAATATACACTCCATGCACCCGAGCCTGTCACGCTCGCGATGTTCCTTTTCAAGTTTGGTTTCTGTACGTCCTTTTTTATCTCTTGTTCGTTCATAGTAGTGACTGATCTTATTTTCTTTCTCTAGTATTCCCTCTTTTCTGGGTCTTCGGCGCGTTCATCCTCCTTTCCCCCCTCCGCGAACCCACCCTCTCGACGGCTGAAGATAGCACCACCCCTGCTTGGATGCCAGAGAAGACAGAGGCCGAGCGCAAGCGAATCATCGAGACGATCCGCGAAGCCGAGCTCAAATGGGCAAAGAGGTGTCTCTTTGCATTGCTCGCCCTCTTGACACTAGTGGCCATCGCTCGCCTCGCTGCCTGGTACATCATGCACCAGTGATACAACAAAAACCTTCCCTTCTCGCGACACATACCCGCCACTCTACGCTCATTGGACAATTTTTCGCATCTTATTCTCATTTCGCATTTCCTGGACTTTTTTTTTGCATTATGCCTGCATGCATACCCATACCCCTTCATCCACATTACTGTATCGTTATTCGCTATCTAACTCGCATATTTCGCTTTCGCTTTTCGCTTTCGACACTGGATCACATTTACGACCTTTATAGAACATCATGTAGACCCCTTTGATAGGGTATTGTATATTATTAAACTACCAAACTACGACCTGTACGACTAAAATAAATTGAATCACATTCTTAAACACCTTTTTTTCGTGTTTGTTGAGTTTGAGATTGAAGCCAACTTGAGCGCTTGTCCTTGGTTGTCCGTATTTGATCGGAGTTGGGGATGGGATTTCAAATTTTGCGTTTCGACCAAGTTTCAAGCTTTCAACACATTCTCAGCTTAGTGTTTACAAAGCAGCCCTTGAACTTTTGCACGCGTTCTCATTACTGCAGTACAAGATACTGATACTGCCGATTTCTCTCAGCAAGACTCGCCAGAAGGGTCCCATCCAAATTGTTTTCCAAGCAGCAAAATGGAAAATGATCGCCCTCGAAAAGTTTTGGTCTTGGGGAGTCAAGGCCCTTCTTGCACTTCATGTGCAGCTATTTGTCACTCCATACACCAACCGGTTAGCCACGAATGCCATATTTCTGGGTGCTACATCTGCAAAGACTTTGCGAAAGTCAACGACGAATTAGCCACGACGTACAACCGTCTCTCCGAACTTGCAGCAGAACGACAGAAATTTCTGGATAAACCACACCATGGCCCCTTGATCCATCGCATGCCTGTCGAAATCGTTTCCTTGATATTCGGCTTCGTCAGTTTCACCTCTGTCAAAGTAAAAACTGGCGCTCGGCTGGCCAGGCCTCCAGGCCTCGCTTGAGGCACTGCGGGGCCTCGAATGACTTGCAAGTTGCCACAAATGAGAATCATCTGAGTTCGGCGCTTCAGCTTCAGCTTCCAGCGTCTTCGAATCATGCCTGTGGTCTGTGCATATGGTATATAATGCCATGATGGTCGTGTAGGTGACGTCGATGATCATGAACTAGTCCTAGCGTATTGACCACAGTCGAAAGTTCGAGGTGATGATCATTCCCAGTCTGAGTCTTTCTGAGATCATCACCGTATATTCAGTCGTTAAAGAATGTACATTGCCATCGACACAGAGAAATTGATTACCCTCGTTAACTTCCAAAAGACCGCTGTTCACGTTGGCAGAGACACTGCTGGTGCCGGGGATGGGAAACCGTGATGTGTGTTGTCTGGGTAAATCCCTCCCCCCCTTTAAACGATACAAATTCGGAATTGAAAAACAATTACTTGAATGGACAGAGAGGATCCAGATACCCCGAACTCAAACACAGAACCCGACATCGACAATATTCAAGAGACGGACATCAACAGTGACGGTAAACCTTCATCGACATCGACAGCTCCCATCGGCATTAACACCGTCGGCACTTTCATGATCACTTCCCCAATCATTGAGTCCCATAAGCCCTCACCGGCCTCATCGTCAAATGTAGTCACAGCTAGCATAACCACCACCACCTCCTTCACATCATTCACATTCGCACTCCCAACCCCGGCCACTGGCCCTCCACTTCCCTCGACACCGTCCCCACCCACAGGCCCAACACCGAGGGTACCGTTGATGGGCCCAGCCGCGACGATCCCAGCGTCACAGGGCACCTCCGATGGCGATCACGGCGGTCATAATCACAAAAAGACAGCGGCGATGACGGGGCAGACAGTGTCGATTGTGATTGGGGTGTTGAGTGCCATCATCTTTTTAGGTATCATGGGTTTCCTTTATGTCTGGTGGAGACGAAAATCACAAAGAGAAAAACAACGACAATGGGGTGGTGGAGGAGTAGGAAGAGGCAGAGCTGAAGAAGGACAACACAGGGCTATGATGGATGAAAACGGAAGGCGAACGATAGACCAATTCACAGAGTGGACATCGGATATCTATTTTCCAACGACGACTGGAACGAGGACGACTAGGACAAGAGGTGATAGTGGGGCTGTGCCTGGTAGTGGGAGTGGGAGAACGTCGTCCCGTTTTTCATTCCATGCGAGTCGGTGGAAGGATCTTCCAGATATTGCTTCGGAAAGATAGAACGATAGAGAGATCGCACAGGTTTTCTTTTTTGTGCTTCCTTCCTTTCTTTCTGTTTGAGGAGAAACTTCAACACAAAGGACCATCGAGGAGTCTATGATAGTTGTGAGGTTTGTGTTTTGTTTTTAGAATAGTGTCGAGGCCTTCGAGATCGTGTGATTAGGAAACCGAATGATATCCAAGAGAAAAGCATTACAATGACAAAATTACAGGATTGATAACAGAGTGAAAGAAGGGGTATCCAGCCAGCCAAGTAACAAGTATTATGTAGCGGGATCATGTAGGACCGCAAGAAGAAATCTATCATCTTAAATCTCGTGTCAGTCTGTGTTCAATGAATATAACAAAAAGAATGGAAAACGGGTTTCCAACCTGGTGATATCATAATTTCGTGCCTCTTCGTTCTTATCCTCATAAATTTCACTTCGTCCTATAACGACCATCGTCAGAAACCATCCTTTTCCCTTGACGAGAAAAAAACGAGGAAAATAAATTAAAACGCACCGCTTCCGATTCCCCTCCCGCACTGCCCAACCCATCATCACCCCTCACCTCCTCAAGCCCCGACTGCACACTCTCAACAATCCGCGCCACGACCGCAGCATACCGCTTCCCCTGCTCGCCCTCAAACACCACACCCGAGTGTCTGATAATACTCGGATGCGGCCCGCGGGTGATGAGGATGTAGCCTAGGACGGATCGGTGGGAGGAGAGCATGGATAGTGTCTGCTCGAGTTCGGGTGACATTGATGTGGATGAGGCTGCTGTGGTGCTGGTGCTGGTGGCGCTGGGACCCTGGGAGGCATTGGAGGTGTGGGGTTGGGAGATGAAGGACGTTCGGGCGGTCGATGGAGGGGGTTGGTTGAGGCCTGAGGGTCGTAGTGCCTAGTAAAACAAACGCGAAATTAGTTTTTGAACCATCGGTACAAGACAGATGAAGACATACCATCTTTGATGATCAATAGACAGAGTATTCCCCTGGGATTCTTGTGAAATGGGTGGATGAAAGTCGGGGACAATAACTCGTTTTTGAGGTCAAATCGTGCTCGGCGTTGACGCGAACGACGACGATTCAGATGCAAGCGTTCACGCTATTGTTGTGCTTTATTGTCCAGGAACCTCTTCACGTGCCTCCTGTCCAACCACAGTGCTGCCGCCTAAGCGAACCGAATTAGCGCCCATCATCGTTTCCCCATCCTTTCTCACAATCAAACCCAAGTTGAAGGCCGGACAACGAGCGGGGGAAGAGGGAAGAAAGAAGACATTGGTTGGCCTCTTTTTTTCTTCTTGCTCACGAGTCACCACCGTCTTTCATTGCCCCACTGGCACGGCTTGCTTGGCTTGCTCAGAGTCGATAGTAAAACCGAAGTTTGAAATTGAACATCCAAGGGAACTTGATAGTCTCTTCCGTCAAGCTGGTTGTAGCCACTGGAAGGCTCTCCGGGGATATTCAAGGGAGTCCGCATGGAAGGCCTTTGGGATGCCGATGCGAGGTCTGGACGCAAGACTCGGATTTTGGGAACATTTAAATTTGGTCTCAGCATGGTTGAGCCTGTGCATGAGGACCACGAAGGAAGAAGAAGGAAAGGGTCGACTCGGACAAAAGATACAGCCATCGTACCTGTGACGGTCATCACCACTGCTCTCTCCATGATGTTCGTGAAAAAAAGAAAAAACATAAAGGATAAACGTAATCATGGACGGTAGAAATGTTTTAGTTACAGTCTCCCGTTTTCAAACAGCATCGTTTCTCCGATGATACACTGGCAGGTGGCCTCTTGAAACAGGTACAATCTGGTACAATACATTCGGGTGAATTCAGATCAAGACCATCCTCACTCCTCTGTTTGTAGCTTGAATCAGGGCCAGCTAGAACCTTCTTCGATTTGGACGTCAACATCATCGATGTCATGGCCTTTAAGGTTGCTTAAGAGTTCCTGGCGAGCCACAGAAGCAACATCCTCCTTCAAATTCTCCCGCTTGACGAGAATCCAAAACGTAGGGGGGCTTATAACATCGACGGTCTTGCTAGGATCCTCTTTATCCGGCTCCTCGCGGCAAAAGCGAACGAAGTTGATGGAGAAGAATTTTACTTGATTGCGGTCGAGAATTTCAGCTGTCTGGACACAAATACGAGTCAGTCTAGAGTTGAATTAATTATTGGCACTCAAGAGAATGCGGCGTGACAGACCTCGTGGAGAACTTTGTGGTATAGACCAAGCCCGTCACTGCTCAGTTTCTCGTGGTGGTTGACAGGGAGGAGACTCCTACTCATGTTTCGAAGTTTTTTGGGACAGATAAAAGGTCCAGGCGTCCCTCTTATCAATGTTTTGGTTCAATGCTCTCAGTGTCTCGAACTTATGTACCCAACCTGGGACATTCATGACGCAATACGCAGCGAATAGGGGCTTCCCCACGTGGTGATCGTCCCACGCCGTTTACGCATGGACACACCCACCGCCATGGCAAGATGTTGCACAAGACAACTTGCCAGGTAATCTCGACTCTCGAGGCAGCCTACTCAACTGTTCCAAGGTCCCAGAACTTGACCCCAAAATCATCGAAGCCATGAATTTTGAAGAAGCGATCAACCTTCAATCGTACCAAGTTGTCCAGGTTTTTCTGGTCCTGGCCCTCAGGCCCTGGCAGACCGACTCGGACTCGGATACTCTAATGTTTCTGTGTTAAGTGCCAGAGGATGTGGAGAAATGTGGACTACCCATTGCGTTGCGTTGGCCATGATGCAGATGTATATTGCTGTGTATAATATATCAAGCAAGCCATCATGTGCCATGCTCAGACCTGGAGCATGGCACAACTGCAAGGCGAACGTCAGCTCGTTTTTTAATGCGAGTTAGTATGCACCTCTTTCAACAGCCTAAACTGATCAACCATTATGGACATAAGCAGAGACTCGCCGCCTCAGGCTCCACTCCAAACCCAAACCCAACCGACGCCCGAAGATCTCACTACCACTGTGCAAGATGTCGGGCCACACAACAGCGATCTTTCTCCAATCCCAATCATCGCATCGTCTCCTAGGCCTCATGCACAGGCACATGTCTTGACAAGTTCACCTCGATCATCGTCCTCCTTGGCAGCAGACAACGAAAGACCTCGCGATTCGAAATTCAGCGTTCGAAATTCCAACCAACCACTGCCGCCTTTACCTGAAGACATAGACATCTCACCGCACCAGGAGTACCGCGACTCACACCCCGATCCTCGATCAATACCTCTCAACACGCGCAGAATCTCTCTGGCCTCAGGACTCACAGAAGTCAGTCAAATTCATTACGTTCTGAACCTCTTTCATTTCCGTATCATCCCAGTCCGAGTTTCGCAGAAAAACAGCCGGCGAGCGGCTCGATCCCACCCTCCTCGTGGCAATTGCGGAGAAAGAGAAATATGCTTTTAAAGCTCGGTTGACCGGGTTCGCCTTGAATGCTGCGATTGGGATGCAGGTCGTGTTGGGCGCGCTGACGACGGGGTTATCTGTCGTGACGACTGGGCATCAAGTATGTACCACACCGCAGTGACTTGGGAGGAGGAGGAGGATACATACTGCGTAATAATGACAATGCCATTTCATTCCACAGACTCAGGTCATGACAGCCGTCCTTGGTATGTCTTCTTTCTTCTCAAGTTCCACCAATGAATCGATTAACTGGAATTTTCAATCAAAGGTGGCATTGCAACCATCGTAGCGTCCTATCTCGCCAGAGCACGGGGCTCGAACGAGCCAGAGCTATCTATAGCTCGAGTCAAAGACCTCGAACAGTTCATACGCGAATGCGAGGCGTTTAAGATGGACCACGGGCATGTCGTAGATGATACTGAAGACGCGAAGGTGCTTGAGTTTAGAAGGAGGTTCGAAGATTTGTTGGGGAATGGGAGCGGGTGAGTGCTCACTTGGAAAATAAAAATCGTTGATTCATTTGATCATGATGTTGTGGTTAACTTGAAGGGAACGGAAACTGTCCGCCTGATGATACTTAGTAGATAATGGGACAAGTAAACTCTCGCCGAAAGAAAATTCTTACTATATTGGATTCTATCTATCTATCTAACTGCGGCCACAGATTATTTGAATAATATAGCATAGAATAAATTATCATTTACAAATCGAGCACCGAAGAAGATGAGTTGGGTCAGACTCAAGAGTCCGATGCCGCTGCGGGTCCAGCGACGCGACGCGTTGTGGTCATGTGACATGTCTTGTCTTTCCTTCAAGCGGCCACCGAGCAACAATTACAACGGCCAGTTGTTTGTCATTCAAGCTCAAGTTTACTCCATTATAAGTAGACAGCCTTTCAAAGGACTGCTCCTCATCAAACACTCCCACCACAAAGTCCTCTCTCCACGTATATCATCTACCCACATCGAACATTGAACGTGAACGATGAAGAACAAGAACAAGCAAACCAAATTCCCAGTCGTGAGTATTAGTCAAACCATCCTTGTCTTCCGCCCTACCCTGTTCCGCCACCTCGGATGCGGATTCGCAGTCCATGTCAAAGACTTTCGGGGGGGAAGGAAGAGGATAGAATATCGAAACGAAATGAATTACTGATAATCTGTCTTCTTTTTTTTCTGTTTCTGTTTCCGTGTCTCTTGCATTGATCTCTCGGCCACCATCGTCATCCATGCCTGGTGTTTGACGCTCAATCATCAATCATATCATACGCTCGGGTCTGGCTTTGCTTTTTACGCAATACGCAGGCTCGGATAAAGAAGATCATGCAGAAGGATGAGGAGGTTGGCAAAGTAGCTCAAGCCACGCCCATCGTCATATGTACGTAACTTCTTTTTTTCTCATTATTTAATGGTTTCTTTTCTTTTCTTTTTTCTCTATCCTTTAAACGGACGGTCGTTGACATCTGCATATCCACAGCCAAAGCACTCGAATTGTTCCTTGGCCTCATCATCGAAGAAGCCAGTAAAGTCACCGTCGAAAGAGGATCAAAGAAACTCGAGGCCTACCATCTGTAAGTCCCCGTTCAAAAACATAACGCTGACCCACTCTATTTCATTTTCTTATTGTTCGTATTTTATTCTAGTAAACACGCCGTCGAAACCACCGAGATCCTCGACTTCTTGAAAGACCTCGTCGAGAACGTCCCCGACCCCTCCGCAGGTGGCACGATCGACTTCGAAGCAGAGACCGCCGAAGCCAAGAAACGTCGTGGTAAAGGCAAACGCGCGGGAGCCCCCGGCGCCTCAGCCTCCGCATCCGCTTCGGGCGCAGGCGCAGACGCCTCGGGAGCAGCACCAAAACGTCGGCGCAAAAAGAAAGTCGAGTCGAGTGCGACTGTGGATGATGATGATGACGCACCTGGTGCGGGTGGGAGAGGTGGAAGAGGGATGAAGACTCCGCCTGAGGAGGAAGAAGATGGGGATGTTGATATGCATGAGAACGAGCATGATGATCCAGATGATTATGATGACGACGAACCTCCGCGCAACAATGCTGCTGCTGCGTTCTCAACGCGTCGACGACAAAGCCCAGAAGAGGAGGAAGAAGATGACGATAAACCTTACATGCCTCCAAGAAAGTGATGTGATTGCACTGATACCCTCCCCACACCCACACACACGGCACCAACGGGATGGCCGGAGGTTGTCGTTGGAATTGAATGAATGAATGAATGATGAATGTACTGCTGGATCCCCCCCTCGCCTGTAATTTATTTTAGTTGTTTAATGACATCCTTTTGTACGTTTTTAAAAAAGAAAAAAAGCAGGAAAAGATGACAATGGTAAAATCCCAGAACTTAGAATTTAATTAATTAAATCACATCAAATTAACTCGACTTCGCCTCTCGCTACGAGCTGTTCCACTATAGAGTATGGCATCAACGAAATATGGCCCTTGTTCATATCCAACGTCGCACCGCTAATCATCATGTTGAAAATCAGGAAACCGAACGAACGAAAGGGGGGGGCTTACTCTGGAAGTCGGATTCGAGGACATCGTTGCAGTGCATGAACGAATACCGGTCGCGATTTGTCTGGTTCGGTAACTGGAAGAAAAGAAAAGAAAGAAAGACAGGGAACGTCGGAAGGCGAAAGGTCGACAAAGAGAAACAACACACTCATCGGTGGGACGAATAGCGGGTTATCATCTAAATGAGACTGCTTCTCAGGTAAGCCTTGGAGGACTGATCTATAAAAATGTTGGTCCGTAAGCTTTGCGTGCCTATATTCCAGTGATGGTTAGCGTTTTGAGTTTGGCAATGGAGAAGAGTGTTGAAGGATGATGGATCTTACCGACTGGCATGGTCCAGTTCCGCAGCGGTCAATCGTGTTTGGATATCCGCGTCCGTGGTGATGAACCGCGCATAACGTTCAATCTACATGTATGCATAACATGACAAGGCAAGAAAGCAACAGAGACGGAGGTCTGCAATCAATCAAAAACTCATGGTATATGACAACGCGGAAAGTCAGATGAAAAGGCATACCTTGAAAAGCCTTGTCCGGACATACGATCTGACAATGAATTTGACTCTTTCGACTTCGGTTTGGACGAGCATGATACGGATGTGTTCCTCTTCGGACGTCGATGGGTCTTCGCGCAAGAGTTGGACGGCTTGTGACTAGTCAACGTTAACCGATGGGTCAACAAAAAGAGGAGAATAAAAGAAGGACAAGAAGAAAAGCACAACAAACGCACCTGACGTCTAAGATGATCCAGAAGATTCATCAGCAAATCCTCTTGTGCGGGGAGGATATCGGGCGCATGGCGTTCGTTCATCCAATGTCGTGCGAGTTGTTCGAGTGGGGTCCCCCGCCCCTCTCCCTCGCCGTCGTCGAGAAAGACGTTGGCATCCCTATCTATGTCTGGTGGAGGGGCCGTCCTTTCTCTTTGTCTTGCCCTGTCTCGGTCTCTGGGGTTGGGGATGGGATCACCAAAGTCAAAATCATTGGAGGGACCAGCGGTTGCAGCTGGGTTCAAGCGACCGGCTTTCATAAGTTCGTATTCCTCGTCCCAGTCCATGTTTATTTGTTTTGTCCTTGGAAGATAAGTAGAGTCAGAGAATGAAAGGGGGGTTTAGGATACGAGGCGCGTCGATTGATGGAGAGATATGATCTTCAATGGTTTATGGTCGCGCTTTTACCTGCCCTAAACTCCAAATTGACATTTTCCTAATGTGGTCTTGCTATACCTTTCTCTAGACCTCCTTTCATGTTCAATCTTTAATCTTTAATACATCAGAAATAGGAAGAAAACATATGCGCGATGAGTACTGCAATGAAGCCTTTCAAATTTGAGCTGTAATGCAGGCCCAGAATACTGCAGGATAGCTCGAGGATCATGATGGTGGGTTTTTCTCTTCGAACCGCTCTGATGTTTAGTGAAGGTCAAACACGCCCTTTTTTTAATTCAGAATTCTAGCCTTTTTCTGCGAGACTGGCAGCAACACATATTGGTCGCTATCATGTTCTTTACAGACGGTGGCTTGCTCAAATCGCATGAAAACAATTGCTGCACTGGCAGACCGGATCCCAACAAAACATTTCGTTTGGATCTGATTTTTTCTCGAGACCGTTTCAATCTCGTTTAAAATCTGACTTGTCAGCTTGTTCGACTCGAATGCTGACCCCTTTCCTTATATTAAGACCCACTCTCCTCTCTTTTCTTTTTCCCCAGGTTCATACCCCACAACCTCCCGACTGACCGACAAGCGGACGCCCTCAAGTTCAAAAACCTCTCTTCTCTCCCATTTCCCATTGCGTGCCCGCAACCGATAGTAAGGGGAGTAGTGTGTTGCCTACTGTATGCCCCCTGTTTTCACGCAACGACGCGACCTTGCTCTTGACCAAAATCTTGAATCCGAAGCTCGTCTGACCTTGATCCTAGTGGCTGCTGGCCTCGGTGTTCTTGTTGTCGCTAGTGTCGTTATCTTTTTTGGTTATCGTCTCTTGGGATTCTTTCGTTTTAGCTCTCGTCAACCACCTGATACCAGTGACACTACCCCCGTAGATACACCCGAGGTTCAGTCTGAGGTACGTACCTGTCCATCCATCCATTCGACTTCCGACTTCTCTTTTGAATGCTCTCAACCAACAACACATTTATTTCCACAGAAACCCGACACTTCCAGTCCATCGGTCACCTCAACGGATATCATGTCATCCAACCAACTCCACCGCGCGGAGGCTGCACACGCAACGCCAAATACGCCCAAGTCAAGGCTCCCATTCTTTTTAACTTCGATGCGCAAACATTCGTCCGCACCTCACCGACCAGCTGGTATATACACCGGTTTCGGAAGGTCAGCGTTCCAGGTGTATCGCCCATCCGCCTCTGCCTCTCCCTCTCCCTCTGCGGCGTCGGGGGATGTGGAATCCCCATCTCACGCAAGACCATCCCCACCACTGGCACATACGAGAAACGCATACGCCGTCCCTCAGGGCATCGTCACACCACACGCCGCCGGGTGGATGAAGGTGGCTGACTCCGTTGTCGGACGTCATCCCGATGCGAAGCCTCTTCACGCCCGCGTCGCCACCCAAGCCGACATCGACTTGATCTCCGGGCACCTCCACATGCCTTGGGCGTATAACGATACCGACGAGGCGAGGCCTCAGCCTATACCCGTCAAAGTGCTGAGACCGGACACCGCACCCGTCTTCCCCTCACCCCCTCCTCCTCCGGAGATCCTCAAGGACGTTGGAAACACTCGTACAAGGGTCGTCTTGGTTTCTGTTAATAATACCACCAACAGCAAGAATTCAAAGCGAGCTCAGAAGGGGAAGAGCCCTCGGTCTGCCCTTGGGAAGGAGAACATGCCGGTGGCTCCTCGATCGTCGTCGTCAATTCCAGTCTCCTCCGGCCGTCATCGCACTTGAAAGTTATCTTGACCAATGACCCTTGAACAACGTCCCCGTTTTCTCTTTCTCACACACATATACACACACCACACATACACACACCCGTGCTCCGTGCTGCGCAGTTCTCGTTTCGGCTTTATGGACACTATACTATGTTTATCTCTCGCTAGTAGCTGGCTGTTCTGTATATCCTGATATTGTTCTCTTCTTCTTCCCCCTCCCTCCTCTCTCTTTCCCTTCAAATTTAACAAATGTTCTTCCTCCCCCCCCCAGTTTTACCCTCTAGTAAGTCACTTTCCATCTGTTCCACACAAATACAAAAAATCGATCCTGACGTTTGGTTTTTATCTTTCAGATTATATTTCCCTCCCAATCGCAATCGCAATCGCAAACCCATCCTTCATATATTTCTGTTTTAACGGCCCCCAGCCTGCCCTCGCATTGCTCCCCCACCCATATATATATCCTCCACACATCGAAGTCTGTTTTAAAATTAAATTTTCATTCAATGGCGTCATCTTACTTATGTCCACACCGAAACCGTGCTGCTCCCATCCCATGGGCACGGAATCCAGATGGGTTGGTCGGACGTTGTTTCTATATTCTATAAGTAAGTATTTTGTTCGTTCGCTCGTTCGCTCGTTCGGCCCGATATCTTGGAAAAGCAGGTGAAGATTCAAGAAAAAAGGTCATGGATTTGGGCGCTCTTGATGCCAATACTTAGGCCGGCTTGCACCCCCCCGTCTCCCCCATCTCCTCTGTTCTCTGCTCTCTGTCCTTTGTTCTCTTCTCTCATCGGTTTAAGTCCGAGATTCAAGTGTGCCTCGAGTGAGGAGAATCAAGCCACCACAACCCCGGACAGTATTCCATACGCCACGCCATGCCAGTATATATACTGGCAGAAGTGAGTTACGGTTTTTACCCATGTCGTCTTTTTCATTAACCTGTCCAAGGACGTTATTATGTATGTACGCCCTTCAATCGTCTTCCTTCCCGAAATCAATAAAATCCCTCTTATAGCGTGTCTTATTATTGTTATGATCATAATCTCAGCTGATGTGGGGTGGGGATTGACTGTCTGTTATTTTCATCAGTACATCATGCTGTTGTTATTAGTACGCGTGTGGGGATCTTCTATCGCTTTTCCACAGGTGGGGTTATACCATAGTTATTTAACGTTCGACGCCAAACCCGATGGTGTTTTTTCTTTTGATTTTGATTTCTTTTTCCTATCATTATGAAATCTTCTCCCTCTATCCACCTATTTCCCACTCCCATCTACTTACGTCCTAACCCTTCTCAGTCCGTGGACATATCTCAGCCTTCAGGCTGTATCATTCGCTGAAGACCAAAAACACCACTCCGACTCGGGAGTCCTGGGTCTGCCGCCATATTCGTTCAAGATCATTCATCGAAATCCCCCGCACGCACAACACAACCAGACCATTCCATTCCATTGTCATTGTCATTGTCTCCGGCGCACTGGTACCCATTGTCCGTCTCGAAAAGTACATTGTCTCCTATTTTCGAGGAGTATCATTCCTTGCGTGGAAAGTGGAAAGGTTTTCGTTTAAAAGCCAGCTGGTATCTGATAAGAAAAAGGATGGATCAGCCGAAGGTCCAGGACTCCTTGACCTCCAAGATGTCCATGGACGCGATTTCACTGACACCTATAAACCCCTCGCGTGAGTGCTTCTTTTTCTTCCTGTAAAACCTTTGAATAAAAGAAAAACAACCAGAAATACCAGATGACGACGTTCTGTTGGGCGAAGCTCAAGCGTTATTATCCTCCTCTCGTTCATGGCCGATAGGGAAGACGTACTACGACGGGATCAAGAGCTATCTCCACCGGGAAAAGGCGTTGAAACCCACGGCGACAGGCAAAAGCAAAGGCAATATGACATCGCAGACATGGCATTGCCTCGTCACCGATATCTATTTGCATGCGCATGCAGACGAAGAAGGCGGCCCGAAGTCCTCAGGTGGAGGCAGCGGCAGCGGATCCTTGAGCTTCAGCAGGGTCTGGTCGAAGTTGGGACGAGACAAGGTGTGGAATCAGAAAAGGTAAGTTTTTCTTCCGACCTTTAAAGAAAGAAAAATATATTAATTCATTTTCAACTTCTCCTTTAAACGTATGAAGTTACCTTACCAAGATCTCGAAAATCACGAGGATAAAGTATCTCTCCGAATCCCAATCGATATGGACCGTGCTCGTGGCCTACCCCCCACCATTGTCGCCTCGAGTCTTCACCTTCTTCCAGGCGTCATGGCTGCTGGAGCACACCCATCTACGAAGAGGGTAAGTCGTAAGCCCTTCCTTCTCCTTTCCTCTCCGAAAAACCTGAACACGGCCATCAGCAATTGAAAAGCTAACAACTTGTTCACAGGATCATAGTCACCTTGCCCATCGTCTTGGATTCCAGGTCTTCAGAACACCTGACCGAAATCGAAGAGCGTGGCGTCAGAGGGCGGTTTGTGTCCGTCGAACACCTGCAAGAGATGGATGCAAACACACTTGAATGGAGGCGAGTGATCAGCGTGGACTTGGGAGGGTTCATATCGAATTTCTGGGCTAGACAAAGAATAGCGAAAAGATTAGCTGAGGTGAGTCTATCATCCCGTTTGCGAATCCGGTGTGGGTCAAGGTATGGGTAGGGTACAAGGCATGATGTTGACGCGTTTTGTGGTGCGTTTTGATATAGGAAAAGGCACTGTTTATTAGTTGGTTAAAGACCGTCTCGCCTGAAGAAACATGGAAAGCTGAGGAGGAACGAGAACGGGAACATTCCCAAGAAAGAAGCATACAGAGCTGGAGGCCCCAATCACACAGAAAATCGTGGGAGGAGGAGGAGGTCTTCGATTATCAAGACGGTGATACAAATACACAAAGTAGAGTTGCTTGATTCAAGTTAGGCGGCGCCGTTTTCTACTAGTTTTCCGCAGATTATGTATTTGTTCGAGAAGTGATCGATCCAACCTAATAGAAATAAGACGGTTAGAAGGAAAGAAAAGAAAAACAGAGAGTCGAAGATTATTTACCTTTCATGTTGTCACTAGAAATATAAGTGAGTATTGAGCACCATGTTCTGTACTTTGTCTGCAAAGTGGAGACTTACATTTCGTCCTGTCTCAAATCTTCCAATTTGTCAAGAGGTTGGTCTACGGGAGTAAGCATTTCTGTTGTCCGGCATTAGATGTTGAAAACCACGGGTAATTAATTTGATGTAAAAACATACCAAGGTCGAAAGATTGTTTCGCCATTCCTCGGGACGCATCTCTGCCCGCAAAATTTCCGTACATTCCATCTATAATGTGTGAATTTAGCTTTCAAGTCACAGCCCAGCTCTTCCAAACATACTAGGGCCATAGAAATTCCTTCCTGCTGTTACATCGAACACAGTTCCGTTTATCGCCAACAAAATCCTCCCTCCATCACGACCATTGAATGGTTCCAATGTCTTCGGGGTATACACCTTGTAAAGGACGGTAGGTGGATGGGCTTTAGGCATCCATGAGTATCCGGCCTTGAACTCATGGGGAACCTTGCTTGGCTTGGATGTTGAAGGAAAGACGATGCGCTGGACAGAGTACAAGATGTAGATGAACAAAGCGGTATTAATGGGCGTTCCCAAGTCCAAATTAAGTCCCATAATGAAATGCGTTGAGAAATATAAGAGAGAAAAGGGTTTGGGGACAGTAGCCCTGGTCGGGTGAGTGGTTCGGTGCTTACTTATGAGCACACTGGTCAAGGGCTCGGAGAGGTGCTGACTAATCATTACGTCAACTTTGGGCTCGGGCATCGGACGGTCCGGACAGCCAACAGATAAACGACGAACACAGAGTTTGCACAGAGTAATAATCTATGCACCAAGACATCAAAAAAACCAAGTAAAATAGAGAATTCTTGTAAAAAAACTGAATGGTAGTATCACGAATATCACATTTCTCAGATTAAAAGACATAATTTCCGAACATCCGGCGGCGTCACTGATCTCCTGGCGTCCGAGTCAAGAATTTCGTGGTCCGTCCTCCCGTTCAACCACCTCTGGAACACCTGTCTCCGGGTTGCGTTTCCACTGAAGGCCCTCCTTCCCTCTACCCCACCAAGGAGACCGATAGATTTCATTGATGTTCTCCGTCTTGGCATGAGCATCGTGAGGAGCAAGGACGGACTGCTGCTTTGCTTGGTCTCTCCTTCGTTGCTTCAACTCGATGGCTCTTTCTCTTTCAGCGACTCTATATCTCTCTACCTCCTTGGAGCGTCTAACGAGTTCCTCTGGGTTGAAAGCGTCGATTGGATTTTCCTGGTCCTCCTGGTCCGCGGCCGTTGTGGTTTCCGGAACGTAAAACCGATAGAAATCCTCGCGGGGTGAAACGACAGAAATCTTCGAGCTTTCTGGGACTTGAGGACTGGTAATGCGCAGGGCTCTTCTGCCTCGATGCAACCTCTGAGTCTGACGCCGTAGCGGAGATGTCAAGATCGTCGCCCGACCATCTATCACGATTAAGAATAAAGAAAGGAGTACTAGCAAGGACATAAGGGAAATGTTGAGGTGGTACATCTCGATTCGAAAGTTATGATGGTTTGAGCAGATAGAAAATGCGAATCTGAGGCCCCTTGTTTTTATTCTGTTGGGCTGACTTGGCCCAGTCAGCCTCCAAGGCCGTGTTCGAATGGGAGAAATAAATCCGTCATTCTATTTATAGCACACGGCTTGTAAATTCCTAACTTTAGCGCTTTAGCGCTCAAGTGCTCAAGAATCATATTTTTGGTCCACGCAAGGGCGTCTAACGCATTTTCTATCTAGAAGTCCCATGGAGTATCATATATAAGAGGATAACTCATAACCCATAATCCCCTTTACTACCTCCAAAGATTTGTACGCATCCACTAAATTTAAATGCGGCGATAATCTCTCAGGGCAAACTTGAAGGTCGACGTCAAACGCATCATTGACGAGCTTATAGTTGCATGCAGTAAGGGATGTCAGAAAAGTATTATCATCCCTTCAAAGACCGTACTCAGGATACCATCAACATCAAGACAATCATATATTACATTGAACTCGAAAAAAGGAGGGGCTAACGAGGAAGCGGAGGATAAAAAGTTCGGGAAAAGATAGTCAGGATTTTTTCGCGGATAGTGGTATCAAACTCAATCATAGTCCAAAGAAAAAAAGGTGTTACGTCGACGTTTAAAAAGAAATAAGAGAGAAAAGAAACAAGCTGGCAGGGAAGAGCAAATCACTTCCTGTAGTGATCCTTGTCCTTGTCGTCCTTGTCCTTGTCGTCCTTATCCTTGTCGTCCTTATCCTTGTCGTCCTTGTCATCCTTGTCCTTGTCGTCCTTGTCCTTGTCGTCCTTGTCGTCCTTGTCCTTGTCATCCTTGTCCTTGTCCTTGTCATCGTCGTGCTTGTCGTCATCGACACACGAGCTTCCTCCAGGGCCAGGCTTAAACCCGTCCCGGCAATGATGGACGTGACATTTCCCTCCATCACAGGACACATCACTGGCGTATGGGATCGACGAGCAGTCTTGACCGTCCTCCTGGCAGTATTCAGGGTGCGAAGATTTGATGACGCACCCTCCGCCTTCAATCAACGAACCAAAGTGAGCTCAGTCTGACTCAAGTGTAATGGTGCAAGGGGGACTTACAGCTATGAAGATCTTTCTTGATATCCACGCAGCTCCAGAAACTGTCTGGGCGTCCGTAGACCTGACAGGCTACGAGGTTACCAGAGCAAAGGCCTCGCTTTGTATAACCGCCAGCGTAGGGCGGTCCACCTGCGATAGCGAGAGTGATAGAAGAAAGGAGGGCGACAAAAGTCAAGAGGGATCCAGTAGCAGTAGCGCTGAACATCTTTGATTTTCTGTTGAGTCGACTTGGAGGAGGACTGGGCAGTGATTTTTTCTTTCTGTTGACCACCCAGCTTTTTATCTGCAAGCCCTCTGGCTCGTATTTTAGCCACAAGTGCTTCGAACCTCCTTACGCCCATGACGGAGGACCCAAAGAGGGTGAAATTTGGCCTAAAATAAGATCAAAATATCAATATTATACAAATACGGAGAATGGCGTCTGACTGCAGACATACGGTTGGTGTTTAGTATATCGAAGGAGGTAATATGAAAGACGCCCATTGTGCAAGAACTTGGTGGAGTAACCTCCGCGTCTTCTATGATACATAATGCATAATGCTTGGCATTGGAGTCGGGGAGCTGACAGGAGCTGACACAAGTTAGATATTAATATCGGCTGGCAACCGCCTCAAACTTGAGATTCGATACTCTGATATTTGGACTTTCAGTTTCTCGCAATAAAAGCAGAAGAAAAGTCGGTAATGACTCACAGCGGGCCTCTGAGAATGATTCAAGACGAAATTTCTGCACATTTCCAACTTGAATGAGATCCAAAGGTACTGTATGTCCTCCTGGAAGCTACAACACCCCACTTATTGGAAAACAAGGGACAAGGAACATCGATGGGCCCCAAGGTCCCCGCCTGACAGAGAAGGACACACACACCGCTTCCAGCTCTTTAATTACAAACCAACCCATTCAATAACCTCTCGTTACTAATATGTGCCCATAGATCCAGCATCATCCCAAACTCCCACAGATGATTGGCGTAAAGTGCGAAAAACACGAGGCCATAGAGCGCTTTTTCGTTGAAACTTGAATTCAGTCAAGGTCCAAGTCATGTCATTGTCTGTCAAGTGTGTGGATCATGATCCATTTATTTAATGTCGAGAAACCTGGAACTTGCCTGCCAGTGAGGTACATACCCCGCGGGACAAAGAGCATGTTAGCAACCAACTGGTACTGGCAGAAAGAAAGACAGGTTGCGTACATATTAAGTAGCTTCGATGCCCTAGACTCAGGGCGTCAGAAGCAGAGGCTCGGAACCGTCGTATCCCCTTCGACACGACAGTGGCTTTAAATTGAAAGTTGACAATATTGAATGATGAAAAGAAGTTGCGTCACAAAGCGGAATGAAAAAAAAAAAAAAGGTTTTTGAAATTTGGAAGTTTGTCGAAACATAGAAACCAAATTCCATCGAACGATTCGAATCGAGCCTGCCACAAGCGCCACCAACTGGCAGTGTGTGTGCAATTTGACGAAGACTTGCCAAACAAGATTGATAACGAGAAAGTCTCGACTCCTCGACGAAGGTTATAGCTCTTTATGTAGCAGAATGAAAGACACAGCACGAAGAAGTGGCCATTGCAGACTCGAGAGTAAGAGCCGAGCCGTAGCCTGAGAGTCTGCCAGTGGTAGGTATCTTGACAATGACAATGAGCGAGTCGGTCATGAGTGCATGAGTGCACGAGGAAGACCACTTGAGTCCCAGAACAGTCGACCAAAGTGGCCAACACACATGCAATGTTTGACATGGCTCAGAGGGCCAGCCTGGTACAGTAACGCGCTAGCGGAGAGAGAAGAAGCATTCTGTACCTGGTACCAGTACTAGTGGAAGCAGAGCGCGGCGTGGTAGCATATGGTCATGGTCCAAAACAGAGAGAGCAATTTAGTTTCCGTTCCGACTCGGACGTCCCAGTTTCCTAGTAAAGAATCGCGAAAACAAATATTCTATTCAAATTATTTCATATTCATCTTCGATATTTACTGATTCATAGGAAAATCATGTTTTTTGCATAGGGTATAGATGAGTGAAAAAAAGATACACGAAAAGAAATATAGAAGAAGAGGAAAAGAGGCCCAGATCGAAAGTTGGAAACAGAATTATATGTGTATGTGTGTATGTGTGAGGGTGTGTGTGCGCGCACGAAGTCGAAAGTCAAAAGTGAAAGGCGAAAGTCGAACGTGAATAGGGACAAGGTATTTGGAAGGAAGTGTCAAGGGAGGGAAGGCCAGCATAATTGTGACCATATGTACAACTTTGCAAGCGATCTACTTATGAACATGAGAAGCAAACAAACAAAAGGGCGAAAACATTGAAAACATAAGAAAGAGAGAGAGAAGAGAACCGAATCGAAGAAAGTCGGGGCATTTCCACTCAAGGGTACTGAGTAAAGAAAAAAAAATTGATAGATTTCGTGCGCGCGACCGAAACTATGATACAAGGGTTCGAAATAGGATAGAAAACAGACCGTGAAGAAAAGAAAAGAAAAGGATAAGAGAGGAAAGGGAAATAGAAACAGAAACAGAAATAAGAAGAAACAGGACAGAGTGGTGGGGGTTTGTTACGAGAGCGAGCGGGGGGATTTCCATATGTACGCTCACAAAAAAAGGACACGAAAAGAAAAGAAATAAAACAGCAGAAATAAAAAAAAGAGAGAGAAGAAGGAAGAAACAGGTAATGTACGTTCAAAAAACAACAACCACAACAGTAAACCGAATCAATCGTCCCAAGAATGCCGACACACAAGAGGAGAATCGCGAATGCCAAAGGTAGGAAAAATTAATACCCATTCTGTGGGGCTCCAACAGGTTGGGGTTGCGGCTGTGGTTGTTGCATCGACGGCGGGGAGGCAAGGCCCATGTTCGGCGTCATCGGCACACGAGGTGGAGACTGGGACTGTGAGATGTTCGGCAGAGGCGACGGCGAATGCTGCATATGCGGTGACATCGAGAGTTGTCCGTTCAGGTGCACGGAACTGCGCATCAAAGGACGTGTCCCATTGGCGGAAGGAGAACGTACGGGAACAGAATGGTTGTTGGCATTGGGACTCGAAGCCAGCGTGCCATTGAGCTGGCCTTCCGTACCGTTGACCACCGAAGCCGGGCGCTGCAGAGGTGAGTTCATCCATTGCATCGGCCTCGCCCCAGGAAGCTTCATGTTATTCTGAGCCATCTGCATGTTGATATTCGTTCCGTTCGGTCCAGTGTGCATGAAGGCACCAGGTAAGGCTCTCGCTGCCTGGAAAGCAGCCAAGTCCGGCGCAGGCATGTTTGCGAACACATTCTTGAGATTCTGCACCTGCTGTAATGATAGACCTGGTGGGATGGATTGAGGATTGTGTGGCTGGTACGTCGTAGCCGAATTGACGATGGCAGCTGCCGTCAGGTTGGTCATTGGTGTGAGGTGATAGCCATTAGTAGGCACTCCAAGACCAAGGTGTGCCTGAGGTGTGATGTTCTGGGATTTTGGTCGTACAGGAATACCGTTGACAGTAATCTCCGCGGTAGCATCCGGTTGAGGGATAGCAGCAGAGACGCCATTCGCAATCGCAGGGGTGGTAATGACCTCGGGCTTCTGCACGTCGACATGGGGCATAGAAATAGCAGCGCGGCTGATCCCGTTGACACCGTTGACCGAAGGATGTTGTGGAACAGGGACAGGGACAGGATGAGGGGGATGATGAGGAGCCGTTCCGTTTATGAGCTGCTGCTGCTGCTGTTGTTGTTGTTGTTGCTGCTGTTGGAGGTTCGAAACGGGAACCACAGGCGGCCGCATGCCCCCGTTGGACGATATCCGCATCTGAGGAGCAGCACCAGTTGGCGCCTGCATCTTCTTTATTTGATGTTGCATCGCGACAGGGACGCCGTTGACGTTGAGAGGAAGACTATGTGGAAGGACACCTGGGTAGGGGCGAAGATTGCCTTGGTGGTCCCGTCTCATAAGCGGTGGTGGCATTCCAAGTCGGTAAGGAACGACGGCGTGCTGGCGACCGTCCGGTGCATTGACAATCACGCTCGGGTCGTTCATCAAGGCAATGTGGTCGGGTTCGTTGAAGAGGGTCATAGTGTGTCGCAGATATCTGAGTGGAATGGTAAGTTACAGAGTTTCGACGAAAGATAAAGACGAGAGCTCACGTTGGGTTATAATCATCAACTAATGTCCTGTCCTGCTCATCAGGACCTTCAGGACCAGCTGGAGGAACATCGTCCTGATCAAACCTCCACCGCTCTTCCAGTCGTTTCAGACGTTCCTCCTCTTCAGGATCTTCGTCAACGTCCATCCGGTCCTCATCTTCCTGATCCGACTCGCCCAAAGCGAAAAGCGAAGATCGGGGCAACTTTGTTGTTGTTGGAGGGCGGGTGACAGCATCTCGACGATCCAAAAGCAATCGTCCACCACGTCCGTAACGCATACGCACAGCGCGAGGCGCACGAGTGGGAGGAGTGGCTTCGTCGTCCGTTGTTTTGTCCGAGTTCGATGATGGCCACGAAGGAGCGTTGGGAGGAGGGATGTACTTGAAGAGTCTGGAGGCGTAGGGTACGGGGAGAGGTTGATAAGGAAACTACAGAATGAAATAAGCATATAAAATGATATCAACAAAACAAACAGACTCACATCGACGTGGTCTTCCCAATGATGGTCTAGGTCCTTTTGTCTCGCCAAGATGGATTCGACCTGGTCCCGTATCATCTGCTGGCGTTCCTTTGGCCGTATCACGATTTCCTGTCGAGGTGGTGGGAGGACTTGTTCGCTCGTCCTGAGCTTCAGACCTGGGACACGACTAAAGCGAGAGAAACAAAGATTCAGGAAAAGCATAGAGTGCAGAACTCGAGAGGGTACATACGCAGTATCGGGCCTCTTCGCTGGCCTCTCCTTGTCCACCAACAAGTCCTCTTCGTTCTTCTCGTTGGCCTTGTCGTGGAGAGAGGGGAACTTCCGCTTCATATCGACGAAAGCTAGCCGTTTCTCCCAAAGAGCTTGAGATAGGGTCGCCTGCTCTTTCTTCACGGTTTCTCGCGTCAAGATGGATTTTGCCAGTTCCAATGGGTAAGAAAGCTCCATCTGCAGACGCGCTAGCTTGTCGGATGAGGTGACTTGAGAAGCTCGGGTCTTCCGCACGGCCTTGCTCTCTCGTCGACGGAAACATATATACGATTCATTGAGTGTATCGGATTCATCGCCCTGATGAAAGAGTCCTAAATAAACACAAATCAGAATGTGGTGCACGAAAGAACTCACGTTAAGGGTGGGTATGATGCGATGGCCTCCTCGTTCCAATCTTCGTTCTCTCCAATATGGATAGACAGCGCGCGCGATTTTGAGCAGAGTCGCAGCGCTCGGAATCCAGTTGGGTACCGTGTACGTCGCGAACATGCTCGGCGGAAGGGCAACAGAAAAGACATCTTGATATTCCGAGAACGCAGGGAACTCCATGCCCGTTTCCAAGCTCTAAAAAAATAACGCGTCAGATAAATTGATCTTCCGTGTTTTAATGAAAAAAGACGTACGTGGTGGAGATACTCCGTCTTCTCGTGCGTCACCTTTTCAAACACACCCATCACCAGCTCAAACTCGTCTTCGGAGATGACGACAGGCAGGGAGGACTCAGGCTCTTTACCCTTGGCCTTGGCGCTGCGTGCAGATGTCCGTGTACCAGACGACGACACAGCGCCTTGTGCGCTCGTTCCCTCGCCTCTCGCCTCCTCGTTGTTCTTGTCCAGCCACTCCTTGTCCCGCTCATCCATGTAATACGTGAAGCCATTGACGATCCCGTTCGTGATGTGCTCCTCGACGGTCTGGGAGGTATGGACGTATGTTGCTGGATCTTTCCATTTATTAGCCGGATAGAGCTCCTCGTAGTTCTCGACGATGCCGGTAGAGTCAGGGGTAGGGATGAATGCAGACTGTATAGGCGCAATGGGCTTTTCTGAGGTTCCCCGGGGCTGCCTGTTGTGGACATTATTGCGATGGACGGCAGAGAGGACCTCCTGCAAGTGGTGTTCCTAAAAAGGGGAGAACAATGATTTGTCAGCATCTGAGTCATCCATTCCGCGGAACGCACAGCCACCATCGATAAAATCGATGGCTGACGTGGCATGGCGAGGGGGAGGAAAAGGGCTCACGTTGGCGTCCTCAGCGTCGACACCGGCGACGAGATTGGTGAGACGATGCTTCTCCTCGTCTTCGTCTGGGATAAGGACGGCATCTGCGTCGAGAGAGCCCTGGTGGATCTTGAGGCGTGTTTTGTTTGTAATCCGGTTGCGGTTTCTGAGAGTAGAGGCAGCCGGAGGATGATTTCGGGGCATGTCATGGAGGGGTGGAAGTGAAGAAAATGTCGTGCAAGGGGGAATAAGTTAGAGCGCAGGGAGGATGTGGACTCTCGTCGTTGGCTGCGTCGTCGGCGCTGACTGGTCAATGCGTCGCTTTTTGGCCGAAAAGTAGTGGTTTCGGCCCGGCAAATGAACGCGGAGCTGATCAGATGCGGCGCTGTTTGTCTCGTAAACAAACCTTTTCCGGCATTCTCGGCTACTCCTATTTCTCACTTTCTTACAGCTTTTCTCTTCCAAGAGCTCTCACTGGTCTACTCTACGACCTTCAAGGCCAGGGGACGGTCTTATCTTATGTTCACAACCCACCTTTTGTATTTGGTACCTGAAAAACAAAGTTTGCTTGAGTCCCTTCCGTGAAGAAGCCAGGCCATCGGAACTCACGAATCTACGTTTGTCAAGATTAGCCATTCTAGGCATGCTGTACATAAAGGAAAAGAAAACAACGCACTGGACATAAGACAAGACAATCGCCGACAATCAAAAGCTATGACTAGGACCTGGAACAGCCCTGATAAGCATGGACGATCGTCGTAAAAGACACCTTGGTGTACCTACGAAGGCTTTGTTAATCGGCCACAATCCAGTACAAGGGACCACATACAGACCAGTTTCCTTCCCAACTGTTTCTAATGATGTTTTCGCTGGTCGTTTGCCTTATCAGAGCAACTGGACCTGTGAAGACAGAAAGATCAGATATAATTCGAGGGTGAAGGATTAAGGAAGGAATGAAACTAACCCATTCCACTGCACTCTTAAGAGACCATTCAGATGATGTCGCCGAGGTCACCAATCGGAGACACCGACAACTCGGCCTTGAGAAAAAAGCAAGAAGCACCAAGAGCTCCAGCTCGCGGTAGATGTCCGTGTCCGCGGTAGATTTCCCTAGAGCAGACATACACATTCATCCCGAGAGACAAAGAGAGAAACAGAGATCAACGACGTACCTGGAGCCTCCTCTTCCTCCCGGTCAACCATCCCTCAGAAGCTTTACGCAGCATGTCGATAAACTACTTCATAAAAGTAAATCTAGAAAGGAAAACGATAGGTCGGAAAGGCATGGAACTACAACGTGTGAAAAATGCTCACATCTCCCCATGTCCACCCAAGTCAGAACTAGTCAAATTTATCTTCCAAGGGTGACGTCCCAAATCCACAGAGCCCAGTCATCATGGACGACTCCAGGAGAAAAAACGACGACAGAATCTGAAAAAAGGTCCGAAAACCGAACCGTCTCAGACAAGGACAAGGAAGGGGTTATATGTAAACTCTACACACCACTGCGCCATGGATATGGGATGAAACAAAATCGGATGAAGGACAGGGTCAAATTGCACACCCTGGATCGACATCCTCATCAGATGTTTGGTGGGCAACGTGTCTATCATGATGCAGTGAGACTGGAGCACCGATCCCCCCCAAGAGACGGGGGGAAAAAACTCGACGTACCTCAGACCCCCGACATCCGTCGTTCAAAGCCTAACACCCGCAATGAAAATCCAACGACTCCCAAGTGCTGATGCACAGTAAGTACATCCTACACCACCCTCCCCATTGCTCCCACCGTAGATGAGGCAGAGAGGGGGAAGGGTCCCGATCCTTCACCTTTCTCGATGATATACCAAGATCCCCAACGGCTCTCGTCGAGAGTTTATCAAGTCGAAACCAGGCAGATTCGCTTGGGATGCTCGATAGCCATGTATCGTGGCAAAGAGACCAGACGGATGAGAAGAAAAAGGGTAAAGCCCCGCAAAAGCAGCGAAGAGGGTTGTCCGAGGTAGTAGAGCACCCAAACTCGGATGTAAGGAGCGAGGTTCAGCCACGTGTGATCGGCTGTCCCCGAGGAACTGCAACCTGCCTATCCTATGTATATTTCCTTCGCTCTCAAGCCTCAGAAGGACTGGCATGGCGGGTGGGCTGAGGACTAGTGGGTTCTTTGGTGGATAGCTAGACCTGCAAGGGAGTCTAAAATGCGGAAGCTCAGGGAGTAGACTGCCTTTTCTCTTAGCATCTAGTCTAAAGGTCAGAAATGTGCGCCTTGATTCCGACGTTTAGTACGAAATTTAAATTGCCCAAAAACCATATATGTTCTTGTCAAAAGTCAGTCGAGTGGACATGTTTGAGATGTGCCATGCAAGGTATCAATCGCAACGACGACGAAAGATCCATCTCGCTGTAAATTGTTAATCAATATGTTGCCATTTCGCTTTAGAGCTGACATCCAGCTCGAAAAAGAGTCAAACGATCACACGAACGACTCGGTTATGTTTTTCCGAAACGACGTTAAAGCACTATCATTGACTTGTGTTGAACTAAAAAGATCTGAGGCGCTTCCAAAATTTTATCTTGGGCTACAGTGTCGTCAACAAGCATCCATGACGGTGGCGGGAGGCCGATCCGGTGTGTCTCGAGCCGCTATTTTTAGATTCCCTCCTTGACAGGAGTACTTTGCAACACTTGTGTTGAGATGTGCTCGCCTCTTTCTCTCGACCAATCATCACGTTTCCATTTGCTAAAACGTATATATTTCCGGGAACCAAAACGATTCGAATTTTTCATCCAGATGGTTATCGTCATCCTTGAACATAAAGTGGGTTGGGATGACGCAGTACGTACGAGCCCACACATCCTTGACACATCCAGATTCCAAACGGAATCGAAATTTCAAAAAGTACCAACCGTCATGCCGCCATCAACAGCAATGATCTACAACGTTTGCACAAGTCATAGTCAGAATACAATACACTGCGATGTCGGTATCAGAAGAGTTGTAGGCGCACCTTGTTCGTCATATACCCATTCGTCACCAACATCTCCACGATCGAGGCCACTTCATGTGGAAGACCAAATCGCCCGACAGGAATGCGATCCTATGTAGACATATAAGTAGATGGTCCATAGAGAAAAATTACAAAGACGAAATTATGGATAACGTGGCAAGGAAGAAAAGCAAAAGATGACTCTACCTTGAGTGCGGGAGCAGGATTTGCGAACATGGCTGTTTCTTCAGAGTTCGCAAGGATATGTACGTAGTTAGCTTTGCTGAAGGTCGAATAAGAGTTATATGTACCTATTATAAGGGCGGGGGCGACGGCGTTGCAGGTCTGAAATAAAATAAATGAATACATGATAAACTTTTACTTTGACTTGGAAAAGAAAATGTATGACATACCACACCGTCCTTGGTATGCCTCATAGCAATCCAATGAAGGAGCCCATGAAGGGCAGATTTAGATGAGGCGTAGTGAGGACCCATGACGCCCCCCAAAGCTACAGCGATACAGGATAAAGTGAATCTGTGATCCAACGAAATAATTTATCACAGTTCTACTTACCAGCAGCGACACTGAAATGAGCAAAGGCCTCAGCCATCCAGAAAAAGCTTGATGTTGATAAATTATATCCCTACCTTGAACAAAAAACAATACGACCGAAATTGTTCTTGACCATATCAGGGAGACACAACTGCGTCAACTGTTCATACCAAGAAGATTAGTAAAGGTTTTTTTTCTCTTATATATAAAAAAGAACACACCAAATAAGTCGACCCCGTATTCGTCCTCCACGTCTTCTCAAACTCTTCAACCCCCACATCCTGCATATCCCCATCAACGCCAATCACCTTATTCGTCACACCCGCATTATTAAACAGAATCTGCGGGTGCCCCATCTTCTCGACAACCTCGGCATGGAGCCTCCGCACGTTGTCGTATTCCGAAAAGTCAGCTTGGAAGGCGTGGGCTCTGATTTGGGTTTTATTGGCTTGATCTTGGGCTTGACCTTGGACTTGGACTTGGATTTGAGTGAGTTGGTCAACGAGGGCGTCTGCCTCTGCTTTGGCGGAGTGGTAGTGCACGGCGATGGAGCAGCCTCTGCGGGCGAGTGCGAGTGCTGTGGCTTTGCCTATCCCGCCTCTATGTTATCGGGCATAATGGCATTATTGATTGAAGGAGAACAAAAAAAAAGAGGAGTGGGTGGAGACTCACGAGCATCCAGTGATCAAAGCGAGTTTCCCATGTAAAGAATCTGATTGAGTGAGAGTCGGTTCCATTGACATGATGCCTCTGTCAGGTTAAATAACGACGGCGGGCGGTACAGGGATGGTCAGATAGATGACAAGAGCACAGGGGAGCCTGTTTTCCTTGGATGAGAGCAGTCCAACCGTAGCACAGTGTGAAAGAGTGTGAATCTGGTATTTATTCTGATCCAGATGATAAATTAGATCATGATGGAGAGTTAGGAACACGAAAACCTACATATGTATGCCGGACCGTACATATGTTCATTCGTCTTCTATTTTTGATAATCATGTTCGAACTTCGTGATTTGGTTGTCGTTGTCCTTTGCGCTTCTGTTGTCCTCGAGGTCCTCTTTCTACATATGGGGCTGAACATCTGAATCGGACGCGTGCATCGGATATCCTCCTCACGCGTATTCCGACGAGCCTCGAGCCTCGACTCTCGACGTTAAGCGTTTTGCAAAGATATTGTACTGTCTGACAGTCCTTTCGTGGTGCTTTGATTGATGATAGTAAACTGAAATGAAGTCGTCTATCTTTTGAGCATAAGCAGTTGGAAGGAAAGAAAAGAAAGCTTGAGTAGCTTCACCTTCACATCGCATACCGGTCTATTTCATCCTGCCAGAATCCAACCCGCTAGTGCGGCTGCCCACAGCTCCGTGGACCGCTACCGCGTTTTCCTGCTTTTCCTTCTTGAACGCATTGAAGTTGGCAAAATGGACGCGTACATAGGAATTTCGTCTTGGTTGAAATTGAACAAGAAAGGTGACGACACGACAGCGACTCGGCATTCCGTTAACAATGACATCATCGAGCCTTGTCACGCTCGTCAAGCTCAACTTGGCCTCAATCCAAAGCTCGTCTCAAGAGAAATCTTTCTGTTCTGAAAATCATATAAAATGTTTTTTTCTATTGTAAAAAGCTGCTCATCGGGTGCGTTAAAAACCCAGTGGGAAAAGCTACCGATGGCAGGAACATGAACGAAGATGAACAGTACAAATCATAGCGCCGTAGCGCGAAAAAAAAAAACCTACATACTCGCCACATCGGCTGGGGAAACTAATAAAAATTGTATAGAAATGTTTGTCTTGATGGGGTCTTGAGTCTTGCTGATCCGGGGGGGGCATGAAAACGTCGGGAAAACACACACACACACACACACACACACAAAACAGGAGAAGAACGAAACGACAGGGACAAGGCTCACGGAATAACAATCATATCAAACTTACCGATGAAGCTTCAAAATATCACTCAAGTCCAGGCAGAAGAAAAGAGAAAGAGAAAAAAAGGAAAAACAATGATACTCACCTTTATGCTCTCGTTTTAGTTGCGCGTTCTTGAAGGATTTTTTTCGTGGATCCCCGGTGTTCTATCCATCGCGATTAGAGCCTATAGGCGAACGATAAGAAGTCAACCGCTTACTCTTGAAGCTTGAATGCCCATCGCCCGGAGTATTGTACTATGTCTCTACTCTTTTCCTTCTTCTGCAAAGCGACAACATCAGACATCGAAAAGAGGCAAAAAGAAAAGGAAGATCTCACCATTTATTCCTCGTTTTCCTCCCCCCAAAAATTTATCTGGAATAAAATATGTCAGAGTAAAGCAAAGACTGAGGAAAGGTGCTCCTTACTTTCCCCGCCAACAATATCCGAGATTATTAACCTGTACCGTGTGTCGACGACGTCAGAAAACAAGCTATCGTTCAAAGAGTTTCCTCTTACCTTGTCTAATATTATTGCTAGGCCTTCACTTCTTTCTGTATGAGATGAGAATGTTTCTAGGCGGTCGAGTCGACGTGGGCGATATCGCTCACTTGTTTTCGTTCCTATACAACGGCGAGGTCAGAGACCGAATAGGCTACTCGAGCAACGCTGTCCATACCTTGATGGCCAACTCGCAACAACATCATCCAAGTGTTCTATCGAATGTCGGAACACCTATAGATAGTGATGATGTTAGAGGGTATGTCCGTATGAGGGAAGGAGCAAAGGGTTACTTGAGGTGATGCGATGATGAAGAGACCTCGTCCTTCAGGGCCTTTTCGATGCCCACTATGGGCGGGCATTGGGCGTGGAAGTAGATGTAAGCGTGCCCGCTATGGGACCTCGTATCGAAGCAATGAAGGTTGAGTGAAGACACGCCTTGAAGGCATTATGCCCAAGGTTCTCTGTTGGAGATGATGAAGGTCGTTGGAAGAGTAAGGAAACATACCTGAGGGTAGGATGAACGGGTTTTTATACCTCTCGGGCGTGGCTGACCAAATGCTAAAAATACATTTCGTTTTGGCCTATGACATCATGGAAATAGCCTTCCAGTGGGCGGGGTGACTGGCTGGCATTGAAGGAGGCTGACAGTACGACTGCTATAGCTAGCCACAGCTTCGCATAATCCGTGCGCGTGATCCGCGAGCGGTCCAAAGTATCTTCATTTGCGGAACGAGGATACGTGACGAGCACAAACAGTGGCGACGAGGCAGATAACGAGGGTGAATTTAATTTTTGAGAGGGTTCTATACAAATGAGTTAGATGAGTTGCTATGATAAATAGATTGATCGCAAGTCGAGTGGTGGTCGTATTCTTCTATCGAATAGTCCAGGAATGCGAGGTTTTCTTTTCCTCAATTTCAGTGCCGATGAGTATGTGCCACGGTACTGGTCAGTGGTCAGTCCCTGATAAGTGCCTGTTCCGTAGCTTCAGTCTAAACAAGTTCGTTTGATTATACAAAATGACCTTACGATTACAATTCGTCTTCTATTTTTGACGATCATGTTCGTGGTTGGTTGTCGACGGTCTTTTCTTTTGCGCTTTTGGTGTCCTCAAGGTCATCGTTCCATGGGGCTTATGGATCATGATGCATGGGGCTGATCATCGACATCGGACGCGTGCATCCTACGCGTATCCAATGAAGTTTCGCAAAGACATTATGGTGTCTGACATGCCCAAGTTCGTGATGTTTTCACGATGATGATGATGATTATTATAGTAATCTGCAATGGAGTCAGCGATCTTTTGAGCCATTGGAAGGAAGAAAAGAGGCTTCACATACTCATACCAGTATATGTATTTCATCCAGTCACAACTTTCCAGCCTCCGCATCCGTGTTACTGCGTTTTCTCGCTTTCCTTCTCGACTCTCGAGCAACATCTTTGGAAATTGGGTGGGAGATTTGACGAAACACTAATAATGTGGGTAGTTGGAGTGCGTCTTTGAAGTTGGCCAAACGGCCATTGACTGGTACATATGTACGATTCCGAAATTTCGTGTTGGTTGAATTGAACAAAAAAGATGACGACACGATAGAAAGGGAGGAAGCCCGGCATTCGGAATCGGGTGACTTCATCCGAGCTTGTCACGCTCTACCGTTGGCGGGAGCTCCACGGCAGGATTTTACTTTTTGATTCTGAACTTCGAAAGTTCCAACTTCGAATCGTGTTGATCTTCGACTTCAGATCAATACAGATATAAATAGCAAACAATTAATGAATTAAATCTGATTGACTACAAATCCACTGTACAGTCTACTCGCACGAATTGGCATCGATTAGTGGTGCCATTGACGAAAATATAGCCCAGCCACCCAATAAATCATCCAACGGAGGACTGCCAACAGCCTGGTATACACTGTCTGCAACACGATCAAATCCAACACTAACCCAACGCATGGCGTCATCTCGTGAGACTGGGATCTGGCGTCGAAGGGCTTCAATTGCGACCTGATCCACTTTAATCCGGCAATCCTGGGCTGGCTCTTCTGGGACGGTGAATGCATGCCTTGGTGTAGAACCTGACATATTGGGTTTATCCTTCTGCTTGCGGATCTTGTGGTTGTTCCAGTATTCGACGAATTTATCAAGCTGGATCTGTAAAATCTTCGGCCAGAGCCAGTAAAACAAAGACCTTGAGGCACAACACGAGTGATTATGCAACTCAGATGATAGTGGGATTAAGGGAACACGTACACATGAACAGGGTTATTCGGATTGTAGATGCCTCTCACATAACCATCGCAAATGACATCTTTGATATTCCACCCGAATGTTTGGAGAAACCAGTGCCAACATCCCTCAATCGGTGTGTTGTGAATGCTCCTCATGGTTTGTGTAGCGGGGAATTTCTCGGGATCAAGTTCACGCGCATATGCTTCTCTGCGAGGAAATTGAAACAGTTAGTTGTGACTTCATAATGAAGGGGAATACGTGGACAAGATTCTAAGAAGGGTTCTTAGATTCTCACCGTAAGGCCGTTTGATTTGCTAAAATGTAACCAGTTTCACTACCTTTGTCGACGACGAAGGTAATTGGAATAACTGCAGGTTTGTTCAATTGACCGCGTGTTAATGAATAATTTATAATCTTGTAACACAAGTTGGAAAGAACAACGCACATTGGTATTTCTCAACACAGTCAAGATGGACATGTGCAATAGTTGTCGCCAGACGGTTATTCGGTACCACAACAAAATGAAGAATTAGTGACGACCATTGATCTTTGATTCCGTAGATTTTCAACTCAGCGCCGCCCATATTCAGGCCCTGAGCATTTAGCTTATCGTGACCGTCAGCATGATGTTGATGGTTGGGGCCAATGCAAGATAATGATGAGCGCTTGATACTGTTAGCGCCAGGAAATCGTCGCGACAATCCTTCAGGAGCGTGGTCCTCCAAGACTTTGCGAATAAAATCCCTGAAAATCGAAACAGATGTCAAGAAACTGTCAGGACTCCTGTGTAGCTAAGAGCGGCAGTACGGCATACCTTGGGAGGGGCATTCCTTCGTTGCTGAGAAGAGCGCCAATTGTTCCAACACCACGTCTTTGAGTGACATCCTCTGCAACTTTCTCCAGCACTGCCTGAGTTGCAATATCACGACTTGGCAGTTTCCGAACACTGGGGATGTCGAACTTCTTGTTGAGCTCATAGAGTTTAGAGGATCTTCATCATACAAATGTCAAACGCGTCAAACAAATCCATTAGTTGAGCTGTGACGTACTTGATGGCCAACCCGTGCTCGGCTTGGAGCCTAGCAAGGCGTTCAGCTGTGCTGAGTTTTTCCTTCGCATATTGATGGAGCGATGCTCGCAATGTATCGTCATCAGGGTCTGTGACCAATGTATCATAGAGTCAATATGATGCAAAGCGACATAGTAGAAGAATGAATCACGTACATTTCTTCATTCCGTAGCCATTGATGCCGGTTGGATTGTTGTTACTCATCGCAATTCGCCACCGACCGGCGACGGGATCTTTTACAGTGATCAAAGCAGATCAAAGAATGGTTTCGTTGAGAGAGAAGGGGAACTAATGGTCGCAAGTTAATGCAAAAGAAATGTTCAATGAGTACGGGGATTTTATAGTTAGCAATCACCCATTGAGGCCGATTTAAGATTGCCAGGTGGACCCATGTATTCAGGTGTTGAGTGTAATTGTGAACTGGGTAACACGTACAAGAACTTGTAGATAACAGCCAATGACACTATTGTCAACGTACTATGCGGCTCGAAGACCCTATAAAATTTTCTGTGAACCTACTCATCATCGCCTTCTAGTTCGTCCTTCTCAGACCCGCTATTCACGCTGCTGCCGTCCGAAGCGTTCAAACGAAGACCTTTACATATGTGGCTGCATTCGTGCTGTGAAAGGAAGGTCTTGATACCATCTTCGCCGTAGTCGCCTATTCCAGAATCTCTGTTGAAGTGTCAATTAGAATCAGTGGTTCAACAATGTGAGTATGGAGAATATACGTACCCATCACGGGAATGCGTCATGGGATCGAAGATAACAATTGTGTCCTTGCCATTGACGGTCATGGGCGAACCTGTCATTGGTCAAGAAATATAAGCAGTTGGCACAAATATTCCCAGTCTCAAAATAGAGCGATACGAGACCTTGAATGTCGGCGATAACAAGCTCGTGGCCACTCTCAACATAAACGAAGTGAGCAAAAGCCGACATCGTCTTCCCAATTTTGTCGTTCCGATTCGGATGGACCATTGTGCCGCTGAATTTCTGAACAGAAGTGGTTCGACGTGGTTCTACAAGCCAGACTGCGCTGTCTTCTGGAAATGGGGGTAATGAGGACGACGACGAGGGTGATCCTATTTCACAGATAAGAAATCCTTCGGACACGATAATATCTTCAAAGCGATGTCAATAAACAATCTAATAAGAAAACGGGGCATCCTATAATATGCACCTTCTGAGATCTCAATATGAGCCTTTCTTGCGGTAGACTTGAATTTGGCGAGGAACCAAGCGGTGGTTTTGAGGCGGATGAGTTCCTTTTCGAGGTATTCTTTGTTCTCATCTGCCGTTACCTCATGTTGAAGACCAAGTTCGTAGAATCGTTTTGCGGCGTAAGTGGAGGTGCCGATGGACATCTAAATGTTTAAGCCAGAATAGAATACAAAACCGACAAGGAAAACAAATGCTAACCTTAAAAACATATTTTGTGGCCCCTGCTGCAAAATGAGATTTTTCGATAAGAGCTTTTTCAATCTCTTTGTTCTCGAGCCACGCAATGTCAATCAACCCCGTGTCTTTATCACATGTCACGGAGGCCATTTTGACGTGAATGACGGACGAGGTATCAACACCAGAACCGCTAATATGTTTTGTACGAATGAATGTGGAGGGAATCGTCCCATCTGAAGTGATTTTCAGTTGTGAATCATGACACGCTGAAACCCGAAATGACTAACCCCCAAATGCACCAGCGCGGCGCTTTGCTTGCTCGCCCGGGTATTCAGAGCACGTCCCGCTGCGTTTTCGAGCAGGCAGGGATGTATTGTTCAGCAAATCAAGAGCTCCCTTGATGCGTTGAATAAACTGTCAATGTTTGTTATCAGTCGGAGACAAACTTTTTCAAAATGAAGGGCTTACGAACCTTTGGCTTGTCAATGTACATTTCGAGTGCCATTTCAAACTGAGGCCGTCCGCCAGAAGCCTTCTTGGAGGAACGCCCAGAATCCGCCTGATAGAAATGTGCCATCTCACCGGTTTTGTAAATCCCCCATATGTCGCCAACAGAGCTGTTTGATGTTCCAGGAAGAAATATCTTGTTCCCGGTCCAGCGAAACTCAACTTCATCTCTGTCATAGATCCTATTTCAACAAAAATCAATAGTGAATGCATGTAAAAACAAACCTGATAAGCTCTCTGCCGTATTGTTTGGTCCAGTGAGTACTGTTTAGAGTGACGAGGGAGTCGTCCAAGACTTCTGTGAAGAATAATTATATATCAGCAACCACAACAACGATATTGCGTTTATGACAACGTACCTGAGAGGTAGACATCTTTTGCCCATGGCTTCCCCCATTGTCCGCAGTCGAAATCAGTTGATTTCTGGTCCTTCTTTGCGCCTGTTTTGATTCGGCACTCGACTCGGATAAAGACCTTGTTTTCGCCCGTTGACATGTTATGCTTTGCAGAAAGAAGCCCAGCGGTTGTATGCAATGGAGAGGGGGTCGCTGGGGAGGGTGCAGGTTGTTTTGTAAGACGAGCTTCCATAGAGCTCGCTCGAGCGGCACGCGATGCCTCCATTGCGGTGCGGGCAAGTGTCGTTTGGCTGTCTAAAGTACTAGTGTCAAACATACACCGTCAAAACTCAGGGCAAAAAGTGGCTTACTTTCGCTCTGAACATATTGGACAGCACTGATTCCGGTGGGTGTTCCAAGGCAGCGTCCGCATTTCGGTTGCGCAAGATTCTTCCATGCAATTCCACAGGATATGCATTGGTTGTATTTCTAGCAAAACGGATCGTCAGATAATCAACACACCCATATGAACACAAACAACGTACCTTGAATTCGTCATATTCCTGTGTTCCTTCCTTCAAAGTGGCAAGTTTTGTACATTTTGCACAGAGTCCCGGCGAAACCTTCATGGGGAAAACAAGACCGCATCCATCGCCGTCGTTGGACTCGGAGCTGCAAAAATCCATGTAGTGGTAGGGTCAAATGCTGAATGGAAACAAGGAAAATGGGGGATTTGGAAGGCGGTGGTTTTCGTGAACTGAACCCGCTTTTATGTGAATAATTTATTTCCCTCTTTTTGCGAGCAAAAAAAAAATGGATTTCTGGAACAATGTTACATGAGGCAACAAAAAAGAAATCCCCCAACAGAATCGATAGCACCCGAAACACGCTGTTTGTGGCAGTTGGTATCGTCAACGCACAAAGAAAATTCCAGAGTTCTGTGAACACAGGTTCCACAAATGATTTGCATGTTAGATTTCCTAAATATTGCAAGAATTTTGTTACTCACTTCTTTTATAGGTGTACATGCGCTCGAGACCACTGAAAAGTCGTACGTGGCGTCCAAAATAATACTCGGGACTCTGGGAGACGTCAACATTGAACAGCGAGTAATTGGACTGTACCCGCCCAGCATCGAAGTGATCAGCTCTTGCTTAGAGGGCTTCTGAGCCTGGACAAGACTAGGCTCGTTAGCGGACTGCAATTATCGACACACCACATCGAGAACAAGAACACACCAGCAAGGAACGAGAACTGATGTCGGAAACAGAACAGCCTCGCACGTAAACTCGAGTCCACCTGCACCATCATGGAATCAGATGTGATGTTGTTATTGACAGTAGGCCATGGCAGAAAGGCGACTGAGTGAGGCTGGTAGGAGGGTGAGAGTCGTCACGGTAAGACTGGGTACAGGGCAAATGCATGTTTGTTTTCGGCCCGAAAAACAAAACAGGCTGAGTCGAAATCGACAAATTTGTCAGCATCACTGTTCCAGAAGAACTTATACATTTCCCTCATACCTTTCCATCGATAGTCAAGTAGTATCCACCGGCGGACCAGAGGAGGATTCGAGGGCGGATTGTGGCGTTCCTGATCTCCCTGCATGCTTTCCAGAACTGTTCGGGCACGGACAGACGCTGGAAGGTATGTATTTATGTCAACCTATGGTCATCCTCCCTAACGTTCCCTTGCGAATTTTCGTTCTTGGATCCCCGCTGACGTTTAACTACGTCAAGCCAATGAACGAGGACCTTTGGAAGAGAGTGAGGCCTCGGAGTTTTGGGCAGGGACTGTTGCACATCGTGTCTAGACTCTTTGTCCTGATGTTTTCCCTGCCTTGATTTTTTCGACACTGATTTTAGTCGCTATCTCTGTACATACTCACAATACATATACTCACAAGTTACAGTATTGTGTAGGCAAAGCCGTGGCATTGTTAAAATGACAACCTCTCTATCACTTCCAAATCAGTTTGGTGTTGGTTTGGTGTAGAAAGTACAAGTTGAGCGGGCAATATGTCATTTGATATGTGGAATGGTATAGATGATGGCACCAGCGCAGAGGAGGTCAATAACACGAGGATGGAAGGGTGGAAGGAGGGGTGGAGGATGACATCGATGCCTGGTTGACGACCGTGTGAAATGGTTTCCGACGTTCTGAAACGTTCTGAACTCTCGAAGTTCGGAAGTCAAAATCAAATCCTGCCGTGGAGCTCCCGCCAACCTTA
>JAIFHD010001403.1:0-19766 GCA_019721455.1 Psilocybe mexicana
GATTAGAATATCCTTCGTTGATCCATCCGACAGCTGTTGTCAGTTCCTCCTAGCATTTGTGGTTCGCAAAGGCGTGACAATCCACTGTCGCCTGTTTCTCGTTTTCTCTGATAAAAGAAGGTCCATCATAGCTTTCTCGGCAGTGGGGACGGTGACAATCCGGGCCTTCCTCGCGGGCTCAGGAGAGTCGTCGATTTCGGCTTCCTCTCCTCTCTCCTCTTCCACGAGCTCGTCCTCGTTCAGGTCGATCTCCGCGTTGAAGACTTCGTCAGGTCTGGCCGGGGCAGGAGGTGGTGCGCCTGTGAGAAAGGAGATAGGCGTAAAGATGCTCGTAGCAATAAACTCAGACGCGTTGTCGATGATAGTGCGTGGCTTCCTTAACGGAACAGAGGTTAACAGATACGTCTTGGTTTCCCATACGGTGGAAGCCAGCTCTCCCTTGGCTGGAGGGGGAGGATAGGCAGGATCAGACGAAAATTGAACCGATATTTCCATCGTTTGTTGGTTGTAAAAGAATTTTGGAAGTGGGTGTGCATAAGCGTTGGGGAATGGATAGGATATAGGGCGTCTGTGGCGCAGGACAAGACGATTGTCTGCCGGTGGAGAAAGATAAATTTAGCCCACATAGATCTCAAGTTGTGTGATAGAGTCGCCAGATCACCTTCAACGTCTATCGCATGCCCAGCGGATCTCGAGCATAAAGCACCAGAGGTGTCAATGAAGAAGACCTAGCAGATTGACTTTCGTTCAACGAGTTCTGAACATGGCGATCCAGATCTCAAGCTTCAAGACCCACCTGATTGTTAGTACTTGGGTCTCTAAAACCTGCGAGAAACTAATCAGCACACGACAGCAGGAGGATCGGGAACGATAGCCTACTTTCCACCAGAGATTTCTCTTTCTCAGTATAAAGCGCAACCACTGTCCCATCCTCGATTTCGTCCGAAGTTACATCGAGGACTCTGTTGGAACCGACGGATTTAATGATGAAGTAACCTGGCGGAAAGCCTGAAGATTCAATACTTTCGAGTGTTTGGGTCATGGTTCTGAAGATAAAGGATATTACAAAATAGCAATTTGGTTACAAGCCTTATCACGGGATTGAAGGACTGTGGACGTCCTGAAGAAGAACAAGGTTCGTGGCCGCAGCTGATACTTACTTCACTCTGACTCGTCTATTCATAGGGGTCACAGACATGCCGCTCATGATGACTTGGAATAGATATGAGCGCTGTCGAAATCGAAATCCACGCCCTGCGTTTGTGAAATAGTTGTTGTTCGGGTCAAGATTTAGAAATTCGGAGAAGAGACAGGATATACATTATCGTATGTATACTACCCGAAGTTGAAGAGGCTTACGAAAAAAGAGGAGCACTAAAGGTACTACGTATTAATCGACAAAGGCGCGAAAGGAAAAGATGAGAGCAGCTATCGGCTCCTAGCTCGTTCAACACAGGGCAGATTGTAAAAGAAAACAAAAAAATAAAAAGGGGTGGAGAAACGAAGAATACCAACAACATATCAGAAAAATAACACTACAATGCATAAGGAATACAGGAAGAACCAGAGAAGATTAGGTGGACGATGGAGAAAAACCCCGAGAAACCGTTTGACCTGGCGTTTACTCAGCGACAACGAGGCCTCCCATAGCCCTTTGCATGTGTTCAACACCATTCCCTTGTGCAGGGCTCGGGCTGCCACTGCCGTTCACCATCCTTGGACCAAGCCCTGGGTGCCTGACTCCTAGAGCCGCACCAAGCATCCTCTTGCCTGGATCACCAATTCTAGGCCCACCGGACTCCTGCTGGTGTTGCAGGCTTGTGGTCAAGATGGCAGGGTCAGCTGGAAGACCCATGTTCGTCCCGGCAACGGCCTCGCCAAGCGAAGAGCTGATAAGGGCATTGAGCGTGGGGTGCGACGGTAAAGAAGGGAGCGTGGGGGAAGGCTGGCTGTCTGTCCTTTCCGGGATAGCGACGTGTTGACCACTGACGGTTGAGGAATGGTTGTGACGAGAATGGTGATTGCCGTTGTTATTCGGATGGGCGGTGGAGTTTGAGGAGCTTCGAGAGTTAGGGAAGACGGCGACAGAGGCAGCACGGGGATTGTGGGTTCGCGAAGGGTTGTTTGGGTTGTGCTGGCCACGAGAGTTCACTGTCTGGATGACGGTTTGAGCATCAGAACCATCGTAGGGCCTAATCGATGCAGACAGGCCGGTTGTAGAGGACGTAAGAATAGGAGGAGGGAAAGCGATGGTGTTGAGGTAAGCGCGCTTGGCTATCAGAGTATGAGGATCTGGGAAGCAGGCAACGGGGAGATAGACACACCAACAGCAGCATCCTGGAAGACAATCAAAAGACTGGTGTCATCCCTCCACTTTATCTTAAACCCACCCGATTGGGACTCGTAATCACTAAAGGCAGCTTGGATATCCTTTGTCTTCAGCTCCTTTGGAAAGCCGGTGAGATAGAGAATGCGGGTTACAGAGGCGGACAAGCCAGAGAGAGAGGCGGCCATTGAAAGGATAGTGATTCCTTGTGTCGGAAAGTCTGCGATAAAATGGGTTCCTGAGGATTATAGGGAAAGATAAGTTGGTAATGGTAGTTGAGAAAAGAGAAAAGTAAGAAAGCAAGTCAAGTTCAAGTTGTTTTATTTATGAGCTCTCTCACAATTTGAAACAACTGTCACTCAATCCGTCTGGTCACAGTCTCTGTCACACCATTCATTTCATAACATGCATGTCGTGTCGTTAGAAAAAATACTATAGATGAACTACAAGCGATTGTACAACATTTACGGTTACGTTCAGCATTACCATCCCTAATCCCCTTAGAGCTTGTCGTAGTATGTGTCGAGAGGGGGGATTTCGGGCTTGAGACCCTTGCGCACACGGATCTTGGTAACCAACTCCTCCATCTTGCTGCCCTTCTCGAGGGGTGCTGCAAAACAAGCCCATTCAGCGCCAATACTGTCTGCGTATCCCAAATGTACTCACAGCCGTTCATGATCTCCCAGTGATCGAACACACTCTGGGGGAAGGCCTGTCCGGCGGTGTGCGAGCGGAGCTCTCCGTTGAATCCGAACGACTCGGCGACAGGGAGGTAAGCCTTGACAGTGAACATGGGGGTTCCTGGCCTCTGCTCTTCGCTGAACACCTGTCCACGGCGTTTGTTCAAGCAGGAGTAGATACCACCGATGGCGTTCTCAGGGCACTGGATCTCCACTACATTCCGATCGACGTTAGAAGGCGTATTAATATACTTGAAACACAACATAACACACCGAGGTAGATGGGTTCCTGGAGAGTGGGAGTAGCGAGGAGGCAGGCAGCGTAGGTAGCGCGACGCATGGTGGGAATGATCTGTCCTCCACCACGATGGATGGCATCAGTGTGGAGCTATAAACAATACATCAGCTATCTGTCTTGAAGGTGCCGGCGTCAATTTTCTTACAGTGACATCGAGAACGTTGACGCGAACACCACGCATGTTCTCTTCGCAAGTAACACCCTCCTTGGTGGCCCACTGGAAGGCGGCAACGCAAGAATCCTTGATTTCGTTAAGGTACTGCACTCCCTTGGTCACATCGACCAACAAGTTAGGGCCAGTGGTGTCGGGACCGAAACACCAGATCTTCCTGGCATCAGTGACATCCCATCCGTACTCATCAGCAAGGACACGAGCGCGGAGCTTGAAATCGTCACGGGCATTGATCTTGCCAGCTTCGATGGCCTTGGTGAGCTCCTCGTCAATTGGCATGGCCTTGACGAACAGACGATTGTGCTTGTTCTGCGACTTCGAGAGGGCGACAATGCTGGATTCGGCCTTGACGGTCTCACGGTAAGGAACGACGGGGTCAGAGATCTTGAGGGGAACACCAGCGTGGTCCTCTTGGAGATCCTAATAAAGCATGGACGGAAAAGGTCAAAACGGCAAAGGAAAACAGAAGACGAAAATTACCTTCAAGCAAATTTCCAAGTGGAGTTCACCAGCGCCAGCAACAATGTGCTCACCAGTCTCAGAAATCCAGGCTTGCACGCAAGGATCTGACTTGGAGAGACGCTTGAGACCTTCGACGAGCTTGGGGAGATCAGCAGCGTTCTTAACCTCGACGGCGACTTGAACGACGGGGGAAACGGAGAACCTCATGACACGCATGTTGTGGGCAGTTTCCGAAGTGGTGAGGGTTCCGCTCTTCAACAAGAACTGATCGATACCGACGAGACCAACAATGTTACCGGCAGGGCAATCTTCGATAGGCTCGACGTAACGACCCATCATGAGGACGGTACGCTGGATGGACTTGATGAAGAGATCTTCCTTCTTTCCTGGGAGGTAGTTGGGGCCTTGGATACGGATCTTGGGTCCGGACCTCACAGTTCCAGAGAAGACACGACCGAAGGCGTAGAAGCGACCCTTATCGGAAGTGGGCACCATCTTGGAAACGTAGAGAACGAGAGGACCAGCGGGATCGCAATCGCGGATACCGATAGCGGACTCATCGTCCATGGGACCTTCGTAGAGGGTCTCAACACGGTAGCGCTGAGCGGTGGCGGGGGAAGGAAGGTTAATGACTATCATCTCCAAGAGAGAGTCACCAGCGGGCAAGAACTTGCGCATGACGACCTTGAGGAGGGCTTTGCCTTCAAGGTCACGCTCATCTTGGGCGAGTTTGACGTCGAGTTTCTCGAGCATGGGGCCGATGGCGTCCTTTTTGAAGTTCATGACGGCATCGAAGATCTTGAAGATGGGGTCAAGAACGAAGCTGTTGAAGGCACGGTCAAGAGCCTTGCCGTTGGCGTCAGTTCCGACTGTCGTCCATTTGCGGGTGGCGGGGTTGAAGTAGTTGTCGCCCCAGAGCTTGCTCATCATCTTGTCCTTGTCCACACCGAACTTCTTGGCGTATCGTCCAGCGAATTGACGGAGAGTGAAACCCCATCCGTGGAGACCTGAACCGAAAGCAACGGTTCCCTTGTCGGGGTAAACCTGGACGTCACCGAGGGCTTCGTCGTGGTAGGTGGAGATGATGACGTTGACGTTTTCGATGGTGCGCTGGAAGGATTGGTAGAGGGATTCCTTATCGACTTGGAGTTCGAGAAGGGCGCGATCAACCTTGTTGATGATAACAACGGGCTTGATACGCTCGGAGAGGGCCTGGCGCAGGACAGTTTCTGTCTGGACGCAAACGCCTTCAACGCAATCGACGACGACGAGGGCACCATCGGTGACACGGAGGGCAGCAGTGACTTCCGATGAGAAATCGACGTGTCCGGGGGAATCGATCAAATTGATCAAGAACTCGGTTCCTAAATGACGTGGAATTTAGGAGCAGATAAGGATTCTGAAGAGCACGGAAATTATCAAAAATCACACAGACCAACAGTTTTTTGCTTGATAGAACCAACGTCTTCCTTCTCGACCTCGAAGTACATGGAGATGGCCGTTGACTTGATTGTGATACCACGCTCCTTTTCGTCGTCTCTCGTATCGGTAAACCGCATCTCACCGGCCTTAGCATTGGCGATGATACCGGCTTTGGAGACCAAGGAGTCGGTGAGGGTGGACTTTCCGTGATCGACTGTGAAGGGGAGTTCATTGATCTTCCATTATTTTTTACAAGGCCGAAAAAATTTACCATGGGCGATAACACTCATGTTACGGATGTTCGTGGGCTTGTCCATGAGCTCACGGATCTGGTCTTCATGCGCACAAAAAAAAACATAAACATCTGTGTTCCACGCGATAAAAAATTTCACCGACCAACTGTGAAGTTACTAGAAACATCGATTAGGACTCGGACTGGAAAGATGGCAGGAGTGAGAAAGACTCACACCATGGCTGTCTATTTGATGCTGGGGAAAGAGATAAAAAGAGGATTTGTAAAGAGTACAACAATCTCGATGATGGAGATTGGTTTTAGACGACAGTGGGTGCAAGCACTTTCACTGTTGACGAGGAGGATAAAGTTTCGCAGTTGACAAATCCTTGTCTTATCGATCTTTTGCGTTAGGGTAGGTCAGAATTTTACCACACGTGATCATCCTAAATTTATTTTCTACCCATCCACATCGTCCAGACCCGGCCAGTAGAACGAGTCAACGTGTCTAGCGGGTCCGTGATCGATATTCTCAAATACATCCTGCTCGCTGTCGTCCAGGGTTTCGAATATTCTGTGTTTCCGCTCAGTTGAGTCCAAGATCCAGTCGCTGCACTACGAATCATGTTTTCGAGTCACAAAGGTGATCGAGTCATTCAAGACCCACTACTTGTCCTATTTAAATGGACACCAGGAAGACTGACTCCCATCTAGAATGACTCCCGATCAGTTCTTCCCTCTAGAAACCAATCCTCAGACCAAGGAGCCGTTCTTACGGTTGCGAAAGCATTCCAATATCATTCTAACACCATGTCGTGTCGAATCAGACCCACCGCACATGGTGCCAATATTCAATGACCCGCTTGTCTCTGTCTGGATGCATAGTCCCCCTTTTCCATTTACACTCGGTAATGAACCTTTCATATTGATCATTAATCTTATGGAAAAGCTAAAGATAGTCATGCAGACGACGCCAAAGTGTTCGTTCAACGGCATGCCCAGCCACACGATGCCGTACTCCAAGAACTCAGAGCCGCCCAAGGATCGAAAGAACTAAAGATCGCCAACGGTTCTCCTGTGGGGGCCATTCGTGAAATTCAAGAGGACGGGACCGATAAATACCTTGGCCATCTTAGAATATCCCGTTGCAAACATGGTGAATTGATGAACGGGGACAAGGTCGATTGGGAGGGTGCCCAGAATAACATGGACGCCAACGATAAACTCGAAGTCGGCGATCCCACTATCCTGTGGAGTTTCGCAGGTGGGTACGCTATTTTCCCCTTCACTCGACGGTGCTGACTTCGTATATACAGACTTTCTTGCCTCTAGCCACCATGGCCGTGGAATTATGACGGACGCCATCGACACTCTTCTGAATGAGTGGGCGATCCCCCGGATGAACGTGCATAAGATATTGGTCGGAACGTTCACTGGGAACAAAGGCAGTGTGAGGGTTTTTGAAAAGAATGGTTTCACCTTGACGCGCACCATCGATAATCATCTAACGAAGAAAGAGATAGTGTACGGCATTCATGTTCTTGAGTGGACTAGACCCCTGGAGGGAGATCCGGGTCAATCCACCTTATAGTCTCAACGTCCAATAATCCAACCACAGACACCAATTTACTAATGCGGAATCTTAATTACCATTCTTGAGCCACAAATGCAGTGTAATCTCAACGTCATATTTTGACGCCCATGAATGATGGGATATGCGCCACATCTAGTCTTAGCTCCTTTGGTCCACATCGTCATGCATCAATTATTTCCTGAACCTCCCGAGGGGTAAGTAGTTTATTCAGGGTCGCGATTGCCCTTGTAGCATCTTGCCGGGATACACCTTTTGAGGTGGGTCGATATGACCGATAAAACACAGTCTGGTATGACTGGGTACGCGCCATAAGAATGTCGATTAATGCAAGTGCAGCCTACCCATCCCATGCTGATAGAAATCAATCACCTGAGCACGCTAAATAAAGAGGTCCTAACGTCGACTACAACCATGGATGCTCACATAGGCCAATAAAACCCGTAAGGACATTGACTTCTGTGACACGACCATGCACCAAAGAACTCGGGACACATCTTGAAAATGTTTTCGTCGCCGGTGTTGTAACTTGCTCCAACCCAAGAGCGCCTGTGTCGGTAACAAGGCCAATTGTATTTAACACGGTCAACTCGCAACTGCGTGTGAGTCACTAAAATCAAAGATCTTCTTGTCCGTATCTTTCGGCTGTCATAATCATGAGGATATAAGAGCTTGTTTCGTGCTGAGATCATTCTCTAACACCCTCCCTCCAAAACCAAAGGACGAGCGCGATGAGCAATCACCAGCTGTACCCTCTCGAGGTCAACCCGAAGACAGGGGAGCCTTTTCTCCGGCTCAAAAACCACGAGAATATCATCTTGACTCCTCCGCGACTTGAGGATGCTCCGGCGTTTATACCACACATGAACGATCCTCGTGTAATTACCTGGATTTCTGGTCCACCACTGCCATATACGATGGGTCAGTAACATTTGTTAGTAGACACGATGGGGTCTGACAAGGGTCGATATAGAACATGCCAATGCCTGGGCTGAGACTACTAAAGGCCGATCAGACGAGATCTTCAAGCGTTTGGATGACGCAAAAGACAACCCAGACCTGATTGCCGTCGGGGGTTGTCCAGTGAGGTGTATAAGGGAGGTCAACGAGGATGGGACAGATACCTTCATTGGTGATATCGGAATGTTTCGGTGCATGAACGGCGAGCTTATGACTCCAGATGGGGGGGTCGATTGGGAGAACAAACAATCGAGACAGGATGAAAACGACAACATTGAGGTTGGCGACCCCAAAATCCTCTGGAGTATAGGAGGTATGTTTTTCATGGATGATTTCGAGGAGTCTAAACGAAGGATTACATCTGAATAGATTACGTGGCTCCTTCGCATCACGGAAGAGGGATCATGACTGATGCCGTGAATACTGTGATTAACGACTGGGCGATTCCACGAATGGGAGCACGTCGAATCTGGGTGATCGTCTTCAAAGGTAATGAGGGAAGCGTGAAGGTTTTCCTCAAGAACGGCTTCCAGCTGGTCAACACCTATAAAGAGCATGTTAACTTGAGGGGGACGGTTCATGACATACACTTGTTGGAGTGGAAATACGAGGGTAATTAGGGAGAGTGTTTTCGATTGGATACCAATGACCTTGGTGGTGGAGATAGAAGAACTCCAAGCCAACAAAAAAAAGCTTGAAAAACACGGATAGTCGGTTGAAAGTCACACAGGAAAAGAGAGTTGCAGTTGAGGAGTGTTCAAGGTGGAATGAAACTGAAAAACTTGAGAATCGAATTGTAAAAGTGGATGATGTTGCCTGCTGAGACTGTTGAAAGCGAGCGCAACGGCCTTGTTGTAGCGTGTGAAAATGCAAAGGTTGAGTGCACCGCATTTGGTCGCTTGTTGGGCCGTCCTTCGTATTTCTGTCTTCTCTCTCCCCAACCATGCCTCCACGCGGAAACGACGGTTTCGACTTGACCCCCATACTTACACATTATCTCTTTCTCTTTACAACCTTTCTATCCGTCGTACGTCTCTTTTCTTTCTCTTCCCACACTTTCTCATCGTTCCACTCCTAGGCTGGATGGTTCACCGCATTTATATCACAATGCATTGTCACCTCAAATATCAGAGATGGTCTGATGGATCTTACTTTCTTCCCCAAATATCTGTCTAATATCCCACATATCAGGCGGTAGGCCCGCCGTAGGCTCCCTCTGGTTTGCTATCTTCCTCCAGCTCTTCCTCATCCTCGGAGTTCTCTACACCCTCGCAACCGACTCAATATCCATGCATCGTTTCCAAATATCCATCTTTGGCGCAGTCACCATCGTTTTCGCAGTGGATGGGGTCACACAAGGCATCTTCGCCCCCGACAGCGCACTCAACGCGATGGGTGCAGGTTGGCTTATCCTTTCCCTCGTCGATATCCTATGGGTTCTCTATTTCACGTCAGAGGAAGACTCGCTCGCTCTCCACATCTTCAACATGCTCGGTACAGGTGGTCTGACTCCCCCTTCGCGTCGTCGCCGCACAAGAACCCAGTCTTCAATGCACGGCATTCAGTCGGGCAATGGCTATCCAACCAACTACGCCTCCGGCGGCGGTATCGGATCACACGATGCGTATGACGCTAAACTGGGCGGCGGGGCTTACGGAAGTCCCAACCCCACTGGAGTCCGCAGTCAGAACAGCTTTGGAGGAAGCTTGAACGACAACGCTGCTGCTAGGAGCATGGCTACGGGCGGTGCAGGAAGTATTCACAACCAATCAGGAGGAGGTCCAGGCTCCATCAACGATAATGGGCCCAGCTCACCACTTATGGCTGGAATTGGGGCAGGAAACCCTAGTGTAAACTCGAATGCCGAACCACAGCCTTCCGAAAGTTACTTGTACAAGGCGAAGGCTTTATATGCGTGTACGTCATCCTACTATCTTCGATTATGTTTCTCCCAATCTCACCCATTCATTGCAGATACCGCCAATCCTGAAGATCCAAACGAAATCTCATTCACGAAAGGAGAAATCCTGGACATTGTAGATAAACAAGGGAAATGGTGGCAGGCCAGGAAAGCCGATGGGACATCAGGAAGTGCGTATACCTCTCATGTCAAAGTAACAATCCACCTCATCTTCATCCTTTATTCTAGTCGCCCCATCCAATTACCTTCACGTTATCTAAAATGAAACCGCAGCATTACAAGCACTGCAACATCTGCGTCTCAGAGCGCACTTGTTTTTACCCCCATGGATTTTTTATTCCTTGATATCACGACATATTACCCTACTGCTTACGACAAGCTATGCCTTTTTTCTCTCTCTTCATTTCATCTCTCGAACCTCTGGCGTTCTTAATCAGTACATGGAGACCAACCCAGCAGTTACATCCAGATGTGTTTTCTTGTTTTCTTCTGCATAAAGCTCAAAAGCCTTCGGAAACTCGCATTTTAATATACACCGTCCTTCTCTGATGTATCGTTGTATATGTTGTATCCATCTATCTTATTGGCTTACATGCCATTTACTTTCTTCAACCTTCTCCTTTTTTCTCCTTTTTTTACGTTTCTTGTTATGTTGCCCCACAACGCGTTGCATTATTATTGTTGCTGATTTATATATCGTTTAAAAATTGCGACTGCCAGTAGGTTCGGCCTCCAGTTCCCCCCACAAGCCTCCAGGCTGAAGTTCTGTTGAAATCAAGTCCTCCGCACGACGTTGTCATTTTCCTGACGGCCCGGCAATCGTTACGTTGAGCCATTGCAGTTATCCTTGAACTGCCACGGCAGTCGATCGTCCTCCGAGTACACCGTGATCGTCATTCATTCAGGTCATTGACATCAGATATATATAAATATATTACTAGTATACGTGCTCTTGTTGTACTGTTGCTACACTGGAAAAAGAATTGGATGCTTGTAAGTATGTAATGAGTTGATGAATGTGAACCAGTCGAAAGGGAACGGAGACACAGAGAGGTTGTAATTGGGTCACCGATTTGGTATGAGTGTCTTGGATTTGTCTGTATAAATCTACGAAGTATATCTTCTTTGTCTGGCGCTCCATGATGGTCGGCCGTAGTGAAAGGGCTGGAAGAGAACAAAGTTGTGTCGAGGAGAGCCCTTCGGTATGTCGGGAACAGAGTCAATACTTGAAAGTTGATGTTGTCGATTCTCAGGTCAATCTGTCATCGCCGACGAGCTCCGCCACCACCGCTGCCTAACACCACGAGCTTGTTGGCACGTTTCCTGCGCCCTCCATTGCCATTTCCAGTTCGTTGCTCAAGTTCGTGCCAAGCAACATCAATGTCCCATTCGTCCTCCCGAGTTGTCCGCTGCGTTGCTGCAGCCAACCGATTCGAAGAAGGAGACGAATGCAGGGCCGACGCAAAGCTCCGAGCGCCCCATGCTCCAGAAACAGCTGCACTTTGCGTCGAAGGAGGTGATTCTCCTTCCGCTGGTGATAAATCACCAAGAGCAGAAAGGTCCTCAGTGGGAAGGTCCGAAATCAATATCGGGGTGCTGGGACTGGTGCTGAATGTCCCTAGTGATGACCATGGCAAACGAGCAGTTTCCTTCTCCTTCTCCTCTGCGCGTAGCCGTGCCCGATCTTCTTTTCTACCCTTTTCTTTCCTTCTCGATGTTCGCATCCTGAGAGGGCCCTCGAAGTTTTTCAGACCCTCTTGTCCCACAACACCTTCTAGATCAGCTTCGATGAATACCACGTCAGCTCCTTCCGGCATGTGTCCAAGATACTTGCAGCGTTTCCGCAAGTCGTCATCCACAGATCCTTCAGATACGGATTCTACCCGTACGGATATTGTATCCGGGAATGCTGAATAACTGTTGAAGTGAGAAAGAAGTATCCTGATGTCTAGAGGATGCAGGAAGAGGGGAAGCCCTGAAGCAGCTTGGTAGTAATAATATGTGGAAGTCGAGGGTGGAGGCGGGTTGAGATTTCGTCGCTGTCGGGGTTGGTTGCGGCTCTGAGAGGATGGGCGAGGGGTGTTATCGGTTGCAGATGTTTGAGTCGGAGGAATGGGTGTAACAACACCACCAGGTCGCGATGCAAGAAATTCGTGAGGAACATCAGAGACAACAGAGGATGAGAAGGCTTCCTCCTCAGCTTTCTTCCTTTGAGCATGGAAAGCTGCTCGGTCGTCGATGTCCTGTTGGTCATGACGAGCCTTCTCGATCTTCTCTTTGAGCGCAGGTGTCTCTAACGCAGCAGCTTTGGCGATCTGCTCTCTAACCTTGTGATCCGCACCGTCGATGAACATCACTCCGAGTGTGTCGTTCATTGACGAAAGGATACGCCGTTCAGAGGCAAGTTCATCAAGGTCTTTCGTAAGACTTGCAATCAGGTATGCAGGTGTTGCCAGCATAAATTTAGCGAAGCTGAAGACGTCATGAATGAAATGGAAAGGGGCTTGGTGAGGAGGGATAAGGTCCGATGGCCAAGTTTGAGACCTGGGAAGAGCGAGGGTAGTGATCTGGGGACGTTGCACGAGTCTCATGCGCAAAATCGACCCAGCACGAGGAATGGTTGAATCGAAGACATTGTTCAAAGTTGAGGAGGAAGATGATGCCTCCAGGGCGGTTTCGTCAACGTCTTGTTCTGGAGCCTCCGGTCCTTCATACCATTTGACGCTCTTGAGTTGCCTTTCGTTCACTGAATCGAAACAAATTGGACAGCGGGCCCATTTGTTGTCAGATGTGCTCAGATAGTGAAGGATACATGGGAAACAGAACACCTATTCAAGAGCAATGAACTTCTTGGATCAAGATATATGGGATAAAGAACTGACATGTCCGCACTTGGTCATGCGGGGAGCAGTTGGGGAAGAAAGACATATAGGACATGTGGTGTAGCCCTCGTCCTGGGTGGGGAGCTCGCCCGTAGCTGCTGCTGCTGCCAGAGCTGATGAACGAGGAATGATAACCTGGAGTATATCCTGCCACTGGAAAAAGCTGGAAAAAAGATGGTTGGCATTCTATAGGGACTGGATTGAATTAGCACTTACATATCTGGATCGGCAAAATGCACGGTATAGTCTCCAGTAGGGTTCATTACAAACCGATATTGGGCATTGACAAAGCCTGTATGATATCATCGCACAGAGATCAACTTGACCGTTGAAGAAGGGAAGGAACAACTAACGTTCTTTATTCCAAACACCTTGGGTTGTCCCCGTCCTCCTGCTCCTCCGTGGCAAGTTACTCACCGGCCGGGTCTGCCTGGGAGGTAAAGTGAAATTGAGAAGGTGATTCAAGTTCACCGATTGATTGGAGGGCATCTTGGATAGACGTTTGGGGGTGGTTGCCTGGATGGTGCCAGAGTTGCTCGTCATTTGGAGAGATTTAATGAGGCGGTTTGGAGGCTCCCTGCCAGGAAGAAGGAAGACCTTCACTGGTAAGGGTACAACGTCTCGCTAACTGAGAATCGACCGTCCCCATGACTCAAGCCCAGGCACGTGCGCGGCACCGACTCCGCGAAAGAGTTCCAAATCTATTCTTTCTCTCCTCCGTCATCATGGGTAAGAAGAATCTCAATCCAGCAGATGCGTATCGTAAGTAGCCACGTTTCTCAACCCCAACATCTTATACTCAACCTGCCCCAGGCAAGGCTCAGCGGAAAAAGGAGCTCAAAAAGGCATACACCATTTCTTCTCCAGCTCCGTCCATATTAAACAGGTTTATTGCAGTAGAACAAGACAGAACGATCAAAAGCACGCGACTTTGCTCTTGTCAAAAAAGATACCACAGGTATTTCTGTCCAAAATCATAATCCAACACCTTCCATAACATTATCCCAGATCTCGAAAATGCTATCAAGGAATTCGAGGAGAGTCGGTCTGATCCTGCCAAGCTCGCAGAGTTAAAGGCAGAGCTGGAGAATATCAACAGGAAGAAAGCTGAATATGTGGCAGAACATCCGGAGCAACGTCGTCTCGTTTACCGACGAAGGAAAGAAGGAGAGGCTGAACCAGAACTCCCCTTGAAGAAGAAACGCAATCTCTTCGACAAGAATGGCCTTCCCCGTCACCCCGAACGCAGTGTCTATTATGATCCTGTAATGAATCCTTTTGGTGTTGCTCCTCCAGGGATGCCTTATCTTCAGAGACGTAAGTCAACCTGTTTTGCGGTAATCCGATATATAACCTGATGTTTTTTGTAGCTTTGTTACCTGGCGAAGTCGATAGTGATGCGGAAATGGAAGGTTTGCCAATCACAACCCTAGAAAACTAGCACCACTTAACATATCAGCGTAGACGACGACGAAGATGACATTCCATTACCTTCAGGGCTTCCTCCAGGTACTGAAGAGGTCCAAAGTGATGACGATATCCCAATGCCCGAAGGGCCTCCGCCCGGCCAAGAATCCATAGAAGGTGTGTAATAATAACTTGTGGCGACTATTAGTCTGTCCATTTACAACATCGCTTAAATAGACGATGACGACGTTCCAATGCCTCCAATGGCCCCAACTATCCATCCGGTGATGCCTCCACCACCACCACCACCTGGATTCCCGCAGAATGCAGGTCCTAGCCATCCATTTATTCCCCCTCCTCCACCTCTTCCTCCACCTGGTTTCCAAGTTCCAAGTGGATTGATTCCTCCTCCCCCGCCACCACCACCAGGCTTCCAAGTGGGCCACTCGGCTTACCCTCCTCCTCCTCCCCCCCCTCCGGGTCATCCAGGATGGCATGGTGGAATTCCTCCCCCACCTCCAGGGTTTCCTCCTTTTCCCAATGCATCCTTCCCGCCATTCCCACCAAACGGATTGCCTCCCCCACCACCGAAATTCTTGCCAAGAAATCAAAGCACTTCTGCTATGCAAGACCCCCTTTCAAGTGTTCCTCATCAAACATTCCAGGCACACCGTGCTGCGAGACAACTTGCCCCTCCGCACCCTTCATTACCTCAAAATCCAAATCAAATTGGAGCTCAGTCTGTAACTTTACCTCCCAATCCTTCTTTACCACCCAGACCAACAGCTGCTGCCGAGTTAGCTGCTGCGACCGTCTCCTCGGCGCCCCAACTACGCGATCTTAAGAAAGAAGCGACTGCATTCGTTCCAACAGCCGTAAAACGAAAGAAGGTGGCTCCAAGTGGAGCCCCCACAATCAATGCCGCGCCATCGTTGGTTTCTTCTGCGCCATCGGTCGATAATGGGGAAGCCGAAAATGCTCCTGCTCGACCTGATCTTGTTAGTGCGCTTAAGAATCAATTCGGGCCTATACCTCCAAAGCCAACCAAGGTGGCTCCTGCGCCGAAAAGCGACTACGATAAATTTGTTGAAGAGATGGGGGATATATTAGGGTCAAATTAAATTTATGTTTGGTTGTTGAGTAATAATGCCATTATACCACAATGTATCGTCATCATGTATGGATGGCAAGGTGCCGGTGATTCACCATACTGATTGAATTCCAAATTAAGAAGTTTCTTCCAAATTTAGACCAACATGGTAAATCCAGACCACAACCTCATATTCGCTACGTGAGTTATTACCACAAAGATTGTATGCTTTCTCGACTCGGTTTACTGGGCGCTGGCTTTCTCGGCCAATCAATATATATATGAGAAGCTTCCATGTTAGCATAGAATTTGTCAACGTGCTGATCATGGGTCACTTGACTGACGTGGCTCAGGCGCAGTGATCCATGTTTTGAGGGCAAGAGTAGCCTATCTAGTACTTATGTAGCGCATGATAAGTATCGGTTGAATTTCTTCGGCTCCTCGTGTGACGATGCTTTCGATAATACTATTAATCAATATTACGGAGAATGATTTGATTTCATATTCTTGGGCGGCCAGAAGATGTCGATAAATAAATAAGATCCTGAAGATGATAAAAATTCACTCTGAGCAGTGGCTTAGATGAGCTTAGGATGCTGAAACTTGAAGCTTGAAGTTGTTTTGTCAATTCCGAAGTATGTTTTTAGCCTTTAGGGAGCCGCAAACTGCACGGGCCGCAATCACCGGGGCCTAGGACACTCGAGCCCAACTTGGGTCATTTGGTCCTCGCCAGTACATAGCCGCTGCGCTGTAGCCTCGTGTCACTGGTTTCGTCTCTTCCTGCCACCATTTTTCGATATTTCTTCTTGTTGAATCTATGTAAATTGTTGCTCTAATTCTCCGTCGACAACCTCCCTTCGAAACTTGTCAAAATAAAACTACGACCAAGAGCTCACTAAAATTCCACTACTAGATGAGCTCTACCGGAACCACAATTCTTCTCCGCCCCAGACCTTATGCAAAATCTCCTGGCGCTTTCCTCCTCCTTCCACTTTTACCACATCCCAAACCATTGAAACCTCTTCCATCGGAAGTTTGGACGGAGATATTCTCATTTGCCCTCCACAGCTCTATTAGCGACAGCGGAACCAAGTCTTGGGCTCGTTCTTTATTGACAATCTGCAAATCGTTCCATGTATGGGGATATTTCTTCAATTATTGGATAAACACCATTACTGAATTGCCTTAGGAACTCATTCTTCCACTATTCTATGCATCTGCAACTTTCTCAGCTATCCATAATCTGGAACTATTCTTCAACCTACTCCATACGGCCGATTGTAAATGGGACTCCATCCGACGAATACCATACTCTACACCAGGCCGATGGGTCCAAAAACTTGATCTCTCCGCTCTAGCTTTTGAAGGGCAAGCCCATGCCTTGCGCCTCGATGGCATCATCACACGACTTTTCCCGTTGATTCCCTTCCTTTCAACCTTTTCTATCAATCCCGAATTTGTGCTCAGTCGTCGAGCACTAAATTCACTGGCTCAGCGAGACGGGGCATCGAATTTAAGATCGATTTTCGGACTCAGTTATATTCCTCTCCAAAACTCAATACCAGACGAGGACCCATTCGTACAGTTTTTGAGGTACACTCCAAACTTGGAAACACTCATCGTGATAGGCCAGGGCCACGATCCAAACGACTTGGAAGTTGATTTCGAACTTGAAAGCACCGAGGCTCCGACCATGACAACATTCGTTCCTCTCATTCTCCCTAAACTCCACACATTAACCCTTTTATCAATGCACACTTCACCTCTCATGCTTGCTTTGCTCCATTCATCTCTTCCAAGTTTGAAGAAATTGACGATTACTCCTTACAATGATATCCCATACCCAGCAGCCCTGACTGCACCCTTTATCAGTACCCATGGTCAAGGTCTGACCTCATTGCTACTATTTACTCCAAAGTCATGGCCGACGAGATTACGGCCCTCACCCACTGATCTATTGATTTCTGCGCCTAACCTCAATCATCTCTCGCTCGAGAGTCCTCTTCCGGAACTGACACTTACTCAGAAGCATGGCCTTCGTATTCTTTCCATCCCACGTCCCACAGCCGATTTTTGGAGAGTCTTCGAACGCCTTCTCACATCACTGCCATATCTCTCGGTTCTACGTGCTAGGGACGTACGTTGGCTGCCGAGAGGCATCTCAAACATGGCTCAAGAAGCTGGAGTTCAAGGGGAAATGCGAGAGTGGAAGCGACGTCTTGCTCGACGAAGAATTCGGCTGGTTGATTGTGATTGGCAGGAAACTTAGTGAAATACCTCTTTTTCCCGTTTTCCTTCTTCCCGTTTCGTATTTTCTATTTAGATTCCTGATGCCATGTACGTTCAGAGATTTATATTTTGTGTTTACCTGTTGTATGAATTGTGTACTACCCCGCCTCTATTCACTCTAACAAAACCCTTTTGTTTTATTTTTTCCCTCCTCAAATCAGTGTCACCTACCACCTCGTATGTACTTCAATTTGCAGTCGTTTCGTGGGCCATTCGTTTATAGCATTCGAACCCACTTTTTTTATCATCACCTCAATTTAAATGCCTTGCTCGCCCCAAGCTCGCCCGCTTTTTACAGTCTGGCGCCGAATGCATATTTTAATGCCGAAAACTCCGAATGACTTTCTTTGAAAACTGTTTTTGGACTCATGACCATACACAGGTTGCTCAATCCTCACTACATTGAAAAAAACGGCCATCGTCGGTCGCCTTTGTCAACGGACCCCCAGCGTCATCGGTGATAGCTTTTATTCGGAATTTATGATGTTGTGACTCGACTCTGGGCTCGGTCTCTTAAACAACCGAGGCTGCTCGAGCAGTGTATCCTGGCCTCTCTTTTCTTGTCCATGCTACATCAAGATATGGTTCTCGATATACCTGCCAATGTCCCTTTTTACTTGGTGACCGCGTTCGCATCCTCGCCATTCGCAGGCAATCCAGCCGGAGTGGTGTTCATGGATACAACCCTCCCTCTCGAGTATCTAGGAAAAATCGCCAAAAACTTGAACCAACCTATGGTCTCGTTTGTTTCTCCGAACTCCCTCCCCTCAAACGACGAAAGTATTATGGTCCGAGATATCAGATATGTAGCTGCGAATGGCGAACCGATGCCAATATGCGGTCACGGGACCCTTGCAGCGGCCAAAGTCGTTTTCTCACTGCCTGAAATCGCAAGGAGTCCAGTAAAGGTTATTCATTTCAAGAATGCCCATGGACAGACATTGGTAGCTACCAAATCGGAAGATGGGATGGTTGGGATTCAGCTGCCTTCCACTGCTCCCGGATCGATTTCTGAAGAAGACAGATCACGGTTGAAGACTTTCGTCGATAAGGCTTTTGGCAGAGACGTCTCCATAGTGGACATAAAGAATGGTGGGGATATTTACAAGCCATGTAAGTTATTCTTTCTAAAAGTATGGATAATGAACTTGAACTTATCGGGTTTTTGTACCCGTAGATGTGATGGTAGAGCTCGCTCAAACTGAAGACTTGGCTGGTTCAGCTGTAGATGCCAAAGAACTGGTGGGTATCCCGATCACTGTTGGAATTCAACAAACATTGATGATTCTGAAAGCTTGGTACAGGTTTTGTGGTTCACATTTTTACCACAATATCCCCCACGAAGGACGAGGCCTTTGTCTCCCGCATGTTTTCTCCTTTGATGGTCCCCGAACCACACGAGGACCACGTCTGTGGTTCGGCCCACGGAGTATTGGTCCCTTATTGGTCTGAAAGACTCGGTCTGCAACCAGGTGGGGAGATTAAAGCAAAGATGGTCAGCGCCAGAGGCGGAGATCTGAGGTTGACATTTGATGAGGAAGCTCGTGTGGTGAAATTACGAGGAGATGGAGTGGTGTTCGCTTCAGGCGTCTTGAACCTGTGAACAATGAAAGGCAACTTAAGGGCAAGTCGCTCATAAATTCGATCAAAGACCATGAAAGAGGTCGTCTCGTTTAAATGGTTCTAGATGGCCAGAAGCGTTGTGGGTTACATCGTGTTGTCTGGAGTGCATTTCGGTATCGTGGAGTCAATTTTGGAACACGCATTCTTTTTTCTGATTGTTCACTCTTGAGAAAGAATGGCTTCGACGATGCCATCAGTAATAACGGCATCTCCTTAACAATGCAGTGATCATGAAGCAGCGCCGGTACAATGTATTGGTTCAAATGATGTCGTTAAATGCCACGGCCCATCATTTTTATGATGTGCCACCCTCACAGTCCTATTATAAAAGGGAGAGATTCTGTGGGGAAACAAAACGGAGCCCCCACATTTTCCTCACCATAACAGCGATCATGTCCACCCTCCAAGTCG
>JAIFHD010001442.1:0-27587 GCA_019721455.1 Psilocybe mexicana
TGCCGTTTGTATTTTCGAATATTGCGAACAATGAGATGAGCTGATCAAACGAGCTGCGAGTCGAGCCATCAATACATTGCCGTTTTTGGTGTCTTAGATAATGGTTTCTCAAATAGGCAACCACGTGAGTGGGGCGGAAAGTCAAAAGCTATCAGTGGCAGTGTTTGTGACGTTGGTGACGCGTCGATTTTCTTTTGTTTTCGTTTTCTTCCAACAACATCGAAGCAGCAGTTCGTGCTGCATTCTCAAGTCGCTCATTTCTCTACGGCTTTGAGGGTAACGGAGCGATGGGAGAGCAATGCTTGGCTTCGAGCTTTTGCTTCTAGCCATGCGCTTTTCTGGATTGTGGTGTAAACCACTTCACCTTGGGACTACGACACCATTTCGCAGCTTCTAAGGGTTTGGGAAGGATATCGCGTAATTAATCGTTGGACTGTCGTGATTCCGGTATGTTCCTCATTCAAACACCTTTTGGAAAATGAACTTATCTCCGCTGTTCTCTCTAGTTTTGTTGTATTGTTGCCTGTGTACTTATTCAACCGTCGGAAAATATACGCGTTGAAGTTTTCTATGCGTTGGACCTCGGAGGGCATGGGAAGCATTTCATTCAGTTTACCTAAGGCCGTTTCATACGTTTGTTGAGTGTCTTATCATTGGTATGTCCTTCAACTGGTTGTCCTTAGGCCGTCGTCCATGCTCAATCATGTTTTGTTTTCAAGTTTGTTATCGAAATAATCTTTCATTTCTTTACGACCAGTCGTCATTCAGAATGTCCACTTATCATACCGGTTAGCCTGTCAGGGCCTAACCTCAGTTGCCCTATGAAATTCTCGTTTGTCAACTATTTCCATTCAGGCAAAAATCAATTGATCTAACCTGCTACATTTTTTAGTCTACTGCATTATCTCATTTCAGTTTATCGTCATCGTATTTTCGTCCGTGATGGTCAATGATCATTCAAAGTAATTATATGCGCGAACTCGACAACACCCTCAGTTTCCCCATATAAACTTCGGCCTGGTAGATTTGCTTATCAATGACCTAACACAAGCCTCGGAATGTTCTGGATTACACCCTGGCCTAAACTTGTCGCCAACCGAATATATTTGGCCTTGTCACTTCGCCCATGATCAACAATGGGCCCTCCGACACTATAGACATACATAGGTGTGTTTTCTCTTGTTTTCATTCTTCTCAATTCCCCAGCCGTGTGAGAAGTCACCACGACACTCAGATTTTGACAGAACATGAGGCGATCATGAGGTGCAAGAAGGCACGGCCGTGCCGGTCGATCTCAATGCGTGGTCTCGGAGCGCCGTAGCTCAGAAAGTATAATGGGGTTGCCGAAGTGGAGGATGTCTTCAAAATAGAAATAGATGGAGAGGTCCTGTGTAGTGGACGGACTTACTTCTTCCCCGACACTGCTCCTCTGTCATAACGTGAGCAGCTCATTTATCTGTCGAGCTCCTTATCATCGCTTTCATCCCTAAAACACTTCTTTTTAGCGCCTTGCGCCTTTAAATAGTACAAAATTCTCTCCGAGATTTGTAATTGTCCGGATTTTGGCAGCCAGGAGGCGCTCAGGGTGTCAAGATAACTACCAGCTTCTTGTCAGCTCGTCTTCTTGCTTCCTTCCCTCCCTTCCCTCCCCCTCACCCCCAGTTGTGCTTTCATTTTGCCCTCAGCCAAGGCAAATTATGGGGCATCATCCTCATGGAAACAAAGGTGGCTCAAATCACGGAGCTGTAAGTCATAATTTGCCCGTCCTTATCCAAAAGACAACCACTGATTTTCGCTTTTCCCCGATACAGGAAGAAAAGGCATGGGCTCTGAAGGATGAGTTCAAATATGCCCCAAAGCGACCAGAGGACGATCCTTGGAAAATATTGTTTGATACCCTTATGGAAAAGGAGAAACAGAAGTGTGATGTATGGAGGAACGAGATCGAGAATTTGTTGCTTTTTGTGAGTCTCATTTAATGATTTGTGTCTTCACTGATCCTCAACCGACGTATGACTTCAAGGCGGGTCTATTTTCGGGTTTGGTCACTGCATTCATACTCCAGTCGTACAGGACACTTCAGCCTGATCCAAACGCCGACATCGTATCGCTGCTCCAAGTCATTGCCGGTGGAGTCAACAATGCAACCAATTCCGTGTCTACTACAAATGTGGCCAATCTACTCAGTCATCCTCTCCCCCCTCTCCCTTCATCGTCATTCTCCGCCAGTAGTTCCGCCGTCAGGGTCAACATCTGCTGGTTTATCAGCTTGATTCTGAGCTTGACTGTCGTCCTCTCGGGTATTATCGCCATGCAGTGGCTCCGAGAGCACCAATCCTTCACCGGGCATCTCTCTTCTTCCAGGGACATGCTCGCCATCCTCAACATGCGCATCGAGGCACTGGAACATTGGCACGTGCACGAAATCATCACCGCATTCCCTGTCGTCCTCGCCGCTGCGTTGGTGCTGTTCTTTGCGGGGATGATCCAGTTCTTGCACATATTGGGCAACGGAGAGCTGTTGTTCTCGGTGGCGAGCATCATCACGATCTCTTTGGTCCTTCTCAGTCTGAGCACGGTGCTTCCCGCATTACAGTGTGTTGCGATGTACATATGGCCGTTACGGCAGAACCCACCACCATCCCCATGTCCCTACAAATCGCCGCAATCGGGTATCTTCCACGCCATTTGCTACTACGTCTCCCGGTTCCTCGTTCGCAGGCATCGATACTTCGCAGCAGTAGGGAGCGGGTTCAGGTCGCTGTCCAAGTTGAACAGGGAGAACAAGCATGCGCTCATGTATCTCACAGACACATGGTCGAAGAAGACTTGGGCCGAGGTCGACCTGTCCTGGCTTTCGGTGCGCCAGGCCTGCGTGCTGCCCGAGTCGGATGGGTATCATGAATTTGTCAATGATCATAATTTACCTCCGCTCTTGGATATCTCCAAGACGTTCAGGGATATCATAGAGGGTGCGAAGGTCTCACCGGACGTGTTGGCTGCAACCTATCATTGTTTTCATGACCTGGCAACTCCGTTTGTTCCCGGCAATAATCCCCATCGCAAGGTGATCGTCAAGAGGGAAGAGTTGGATGATACTTTCAAGATGATCGTGAAACGGAATCAGTTCCTCCAATCGCTTCTCCACCGCTCTCCTTTCTCCTCCTCCTCCTCGTCGTTGTCGTCATCATCATCATCGACTTCTTCTTCTCCTCTTTCAGACCGAACCTCCGAACCACACGAATCTCACCATACATCCCACATCGAATTCGGAAACATCGATATGCGAAAACAATTTTTCGACAACATCACCATCCTCCATCATCAAAACCTGTTCGCGTTTACAGACCGACTGAGAAACTACCACTATTCGAAAGAGTTCTTCCATCACCGCCTCGAGCTTGGGCTGCGTCTGGGAAATACTCTATTCGGCCGGGCACATCACACGAAACATGCGCATCACATACCGTTCCCAGCGTATCTGAAGGGGGAGCTGTTCGACCAGCATCGGTGGAAGATTTTGAAGGCCGATGTGCCTGGTGCGTCCAATTCTTTGGGTTGCTTATTTTGTAACTTTCGCTGACGACCCCATCATTCAACAGTTCAAGTGATTCAGCAGTACGCGCTGGTTCTGACAACATTCTTTGAAAACGCGGCACACTCGGACCATCGTATCTCGGATGAATGTCTGCTCGCACACAAGGACACCGCAGAGTTTCTGGAGAAGGCGGCTTGGGACATGTTCAGGATCGTGACTGACCAGAGCCTCGCCAAATATTCTGAAGAGGACAGGGGCAAGATTGTCAGCATCTATGGACAGGTCCTTGAACGGATCTCGGTCGTCTTCAACGAAACCATTTCGTCTGATCTTCTTATTGATCATGATGTGCTGGTTGAAAAACGGAGTCACGGTGCGAATGGAGATGCGCGTCCTGATCATGAGAAACGTCAACCACCGGCACATCCTGTCCAGTTTTTATTCCTCGCAGCGATATACATCCGTAGGCTTAACTCGTACCGGGTCAATCACCAAATCGATACGTTTATGGATCCATTGGCGGTCGTCGCTCTAGATGACGCCCTGGAGGCCATGCTGAAATATAAACAACACATTCTCAAACCCGGCAAGGACGACCCTCAAACAGCTGACAACGAGGTCAAACATCGATTGGATGGGAAGGATCGCTTCGGAGGTGTCGAGCGGTTCTCAGAAAAATGGTGGTCGTTCCTGGAGGGCCCGGACCACGATTCGAATTGCGAAGATTCCGTGGGCTCACTCCACAGCAGCACCACTCACCCGAAAAAGCCACCCAAAACCCCAAGGACGCTCAGTCTCCCTAGGTTGAAGCGCCCTGTATCGGCTATCTTGAGGCTCGGCTCGCCTTCGCCCATACATACATCTGCGTCGACGGGAACGCAGGGGACGTTGCCGAGATATTCTGAGAAAGGAGATGACAGTGATGTGCCAGTGGTTTTCACGCAGACCGAATCCCCGACGGTGGGCTCGAGTCGGATTCCAGCAGTTAATTTCCGTGTCGACGACGATTTTAACTTGAGTGTCTCCAAAGAGCATGAACGTGAGGGATCAGAGGGTATACAGATGGTCTCAGTAGGCTCTGCAATGGCGTCCTTGCCAGGTCTACCTCCGGACTTTCGTCGAACCGTGTCCGATTTCTCTCCCAAATCAACACTGACCTGCAACACCAGTTCGGCGCCGCCGCCGGAGGGTGGACGATTCAGGAGCATCAGGTCGCTCTCCTTTTCCTTGTCCAGACCACAGGCAGAGAACGCCCCGCCGCCCTCGTTCAACTCCTCCGCCTCGTCATCTCCTCCAGTGACTTTCCCCGACTCCGTGTATCGCCCAGACGCAAACTGCGTGATGTCTGACGACCCCTACTTCGATAACGATAAATATTGACACGAGATTTGTTCTGCCGTTTCTGCTTGGGATGGGTTTGGATATGTTTCGAAAAACTGTGTGTGTGCCAGTGAGAGCCAATAGATGGTGCAGATGCATGTAGGTACTACTGTAGGTACGCTCGGAAAAACCTGGACACTCCGAATCTATCATCAACTCTTCTATCTCCTCTGGCCCACAAGCTGGTACACAGCATCGTGTTCAATGTTGGATTCAGATGTGTATGTCAAAATAGTATGAATGACTGCCAACTACCATTGATCAGATTGCCTTTGATTTTCTTTTTTTTCTTTTTGCCAGTGGAAGACTCGGACTTGTACCATCTGGGCATCTCGAATTCAGTTTGATCTCATTTTTCGAATTTCGAACAATCAGAAAGACTCGGAAAGAGTTGGTACATTTCGAATAACAATTCGTTTTTCTCACGCATGGGTTCAGTTCGAACTTCGCACATGCCAGATGCCACCAGTCAAAATTCGCCTGGCAGGCGCAGCGGCCAATGATACACATACGGCATACGTAGGTACGTCTGCATCAACACAACACGACCGTCAACGCGTCAAACATTGGGATTGAACGAATCCTAGGTTGGCCGCCTACAGTGTTTGCAAGGCGGTACGGTGGGACTGCGAGTCAGACATGGGGATGACTCGACACTGGACAGGACTCGACGTGGTTTCCATGGGCCCTGACTCACTGAGGCCTTCCTCCCCCCAGTGACAGGCACCCGCACGGATCTGCAATAAGGAAGGAGACCATTTAAATAGCTAGACAAGTTCAAGCTTCAAAAGTCCAACCGAGTTACTGGATTCCCAGAACAAAGAAAAAAAAAACCCAGGTCGACTTCATTCATCGTTCAACACTTACAGTACGACGATCAAATGGCTGCTGCTGCCACCACCACTATTGATTTCAATCCCCTCCAACGACCAAGAACGGGGATCCACGACCTCCCACCCGAGATCCTCGCATCCGCATTCGAGACGCTCATCTACACCTCCCACAGCGACATCACCCTCATCCTGCCCCTCACCCTCGTCTGTCACGCCTGGCACTCCCTCATCACGCACACACCCCGGCTCTGGGGTATCCTCACCGTCGACAAGTATACCGATCCTCATGCGCTGGCGAAGAGGATCGCACGCGCCAAGGCGTCGCCGTTGTCCATCACCGTGAGCGTAAACACCGGCAGGCTCAGCGGGATGCGGTTCGTCAGGGATAAGTTGAAGAAGAAAGCAACGACGCTGGCGATGGCGATGGCGATGGCGGCGCAGCTCAAGGCGCTCGCGAGCCTTGTGAGGAACTGGGTCGAGCTGGACGTGGGCGTCGAGTTCCTCGTCTCCGTGTGTGAGCTGTACAGAAACAGGGACAGACAGCGGGAGAGCGAGGTGGGCAGTCTCGAGCCGATCGGATGTGACGCGCCCGTGTTGGGATGGGTGGACATGTGTACGTCTCTGCGGTCCTTGACGTTGACGAGGGGACAGCACGGACACGAGGCCCCCGCTGCGTTCTTCACGCACAGAGAAGAGCTCCTCCCTCAATTGGACGTGGGATTACACCACTTCACCAGCGTGTCCTTGCCCAAACGATGGATCTTGGGCTTCCTGGGCCCACACATCCGGACCCTCCGTCTGCTGCGCGGAGAGCGCGTCATGCCTTTTCATTATAACCGATGGGGGAATCCCAACAACACGATCATCGACTCGGGCTCCGCGGGATCAGACTGGAAACGCCTGGCCGAGGTGCAGTGCATCGGGATCGACGACATGTTCGCCATCCTCCGGCGCGTGCCCAACGTCACCCACATCGAGCTCGAACGCACCGTCTGGTCGTGGCCCCGCACTGCGTCCTCATCCATCTCCCAGTCGCCCAACGGCAAAACCATCATCTACCTCCCATCCCTACGCGACCTCACGCTCCGAGGCGTGCTGTACACCTCGCTCATCCTCGCTACGATCCGTGCGCCCGCGCTCCGCACTCTCTGTGTGGACCATACGGACGGGGGATGGGACGAGCCCCTCGCGCCGGTGTTTGTCCAATGGAGCCAGCCTGGGTACGTGATGAGTAATTTGCATACGCTCGAGCTTGTGAATTGTTTGAGGTGGGGGGACGATGATGTTGCGTATCTGGTTCGATGGTTGGGCGGGATGAATGGGCTCGTGAGGCTGTTCATCGTTGAGGAGACGCAGAGCTTGCGGGGTCTTGAAGATGTTGAGGAGGAAGATGCTGAGGGGGAGGGGGAGGGGGAGACGCCTCGTAATTTGTTCAAAGCACTCGGATCTCCGCAGCGGATGATCCCAGGAGATCTAGACTCGTCACCAGCGCAGTGGCTCTGCCCATCCCTGATGATCCTCCGAGTCGACCTTATAGACACGCCAATCCAGTCGCTTATTTCCATCGCACGCGCTCGTGGAGGTGTCGTCCCTTCAAGTCCCTCAGCAGCCTCGTCATCCGAGTCGACTCCGATGATTCCACCACCAGCGCGCTTACGCACCATCGAGACTCGCCTCTGTGCGTCCGCCCACCAAGCCGACATCGACCTCCTCGCTTCACTCGTCGATACCGCCCATTGCATATGCGACAACTGCGCGTTACACCTTCCGCTTGATAATTTGACGCTGGGGATGTCAATGTCCGATCCGGACGTCTAAAGCCTAGTTTAGTTTTACGACCGACGTCTCTTGTCATCCTAAGACGAGATGTTAGTACATAGTATACTGTATAGCGTTTTGGCTGAATGAATCCAAGTTATATACATACTCCACAATTTTTTTTTTGGTCGTTCGGACTTGGTTTGGACACTCGAGATCGGCGGGGTGCGCTGGACCGTCCATAAGAGGGTACTTGTTGATGTCATCATGGTATGCGAGAACTTGTAGAAGTACTACATAGTGACGCCCCCCTCCTCCTCCCCGACCCGTCTAAATCCAATCTGCATCAAGATCATTCGGCCTGCCGCGTCGAGGTATATAGTGAAAGAGAAGGAGGTGGAGGGGACGAAGAAAAGAGAGAGAGAGACCGTACTACTAGATACTGAGGCTACGAAGTATGTATGTAGGTAACCCCAACGCAGAACGCGATATTGACGCGATAAGTGCCAGCCGCGCGAGTCCGAGTCTGAAGAGTCGTTGGTACTACTTAGTTGCACAGCGAAAACTCAGGCCTCAGGAGACGAATGGGTTTTGCAACGCTTGTAGCATGGAGCATGGAGCTTGGAGCATGGAGCTTGGAGCTTGCAGGCCCGGGTGTCTTGCGAGGATCGAAAGAAAGAAAGCGTGCAAAGTGAAGCTGAAGGAGTGAACATGCAAGAGAGAAAGCGAAGACAAGAGGATTCAGAGGTGCGTGAATTGATTGGCGTGAATGGAATGATGACGTCATGTCAACAGTTCCGAGCCCAAAGGACGACTTTCTCAACAACTGCATCTCATCTCCAGCTTCAGAAAAACCCATTTGACCTCAAGCTCATCATAGCATCAGAGATAACCACGAGCTTGAGCTCCACGATTCGGAAGGAAACGGAATGAGAATGAGAATGAGATTGGTATAAGTAATAAACATGAAAAAAAAAAAAAAACATAACACGAGACCGGACAGGGAGATAAAAGAAGACAAAAAGTGAAAAGAAAAAGTGGGGTAGGGCAGGGGGCACAGCCCAGGGCCCCCGAACTTCCCTCGTCCAAGCGAGGGAGGGAGGGAAGGGCCAGAGACGTGTATATCTTAAGACAGGATAGGATAGGGGATAGGTAAGGGCAAGTAGTAAACAATAACAATCCGTGCCAGACTACCTATCATGTATTGTAAACCAAGTGAAGAAAACGGAAACGGAAACGGAACGGGTAAAAGTAAAAGGGGGTAAAAAATCATCGAACCCACAAAAACATGTTTGGCGGGAATCAGGAATAGGAATCGGGGGATATAAGACAGATAGAATGGATAGAATTTTTTTTTTTCGAGTAGTAATCAGAAAATTTGTTGGGTGGGGGAGGAATGATCAAGGGAAAATAATAACGAGTTAATCAATAAACAAAAGAGAAGCCTGGCGAGAGAGAGAGAAAGAGAGATGGAGATAGGATAGAGGGACAGAGGATAGGCAGAGGTAGAGGGACAGGGGGGGAAATCGAACGCATATATGAATTGGGGGGGTATTTGAAGGAGTCGTAGTCGTAGTCAGAGGAAGGAAGGAAGGAATGATGAGGATCATGAGGGCGGGCGATGACGATGACGACACGCAAGGAAAGGGAAGAAAGAAGAAAAAAAAAGAAAAAAAAAAAGGAAAAGGGGGGGATATAAAGAGAGAAAGATAAATAAATAAAAAAGGGAAGAAAGAAAAAAAAGCGATTTATCGTACACATCCACATCCACTTCCACACAACGAGGGAGGGGGAAAAACCCAACCCCCAAAAAACCCGATCATTCACAAAAAGAGAAAAAAAAAAGCCATTTCATCACTTCATTTATCCCTCACTCACTCACGCAGCCCTCCCCTGCCCATGCCCATGCCCATGGACATCATACGCATCCTCCTCATCCCCCTCACCGCCAATCGAGTACCTCGCACCACCATACTGTCCCACTCCCACCGATCCATTCGCCTGGTGGTGTTGGTGGTGGTGTTGGCCGAACGGGTACTGTTGCTGTTGCTGGGTGGTGTTATCAGCAGACGAGGGCGAAGAGAAGTTATAATTGAACTGCGCGTTCTGGTGATAAGGCGGGTTGTACACGAACGAAGACGAGTCGGTGCCGATGCTGTATTGGGATTCCGTGTTGTTGTTTGCGTTGGTGGTGTTGTTCGTCACGTTGTTGTTGTTGTTGTTGGTGGAAGTGGAAGTGGTGGTAGCAGCGTTATACAACACCCTCATCGTGTTGCTACCGTTATCAGACGAGTTCGCGACGGGTATAGGGTAGCTTATCACCGGCTTTCCCGACGATACCGAGGAAGACGAAGAACCAGAACCAGCAGAGGCAGACGCAGCAGCGAGCGCCTTCTTCCTCTCCGCATACGCACGCAGCATCTCATCCGGAGACATCACGTTCGCAGGCATAGGCTGCATCGGCATCGTCGACATCACCGGGCTCTGCATCTGCATCTGGGTCTGAGTTTGGAGTTGGGGATAACTAACACCATTGCTCGTGTTGCTGTAATACGGGACCGACCCCCCCGATTTCGACTGATGGTACGCAGGCGGCGGCGAGACGGGTGAGACGGGTGGGACGCTGTTGAACAACAACTCATCCGATTTCTCGTCCGGACGCGAAGGGTCGCTCGACCCCGTCCGCATCATCGCGAGTGCGGGCATGAGTTCTTCAAAGTTGCTGTTATTGTTGTTATTGTGATTGAGTTTGGCGTCCGCTTGTTGTTGTTGCTGTTGTTTTTGAGCGTTGGACGCGGCTCTAGCGCGGCCTGCGACGATCCTCGAGCGGATATCCTCCGGAGTGAGCGTGAGCGCGCCTTGAGTCTGGCGAGGCGAGAAAGAGCCAGCGGTGTTCTTCTCATCTTCATCATTCACTTCCTCCTCCTCCTCCTCCTCCTCATCGGCGATATCCTTCTCTTGAGTGGCAGAGGCGGGGAGAGCGGGGACGGGAGGGATATAAGCGCTATGGAAGGCCCGTGTCCTCCTCGATTCACCCGAAGGTCGTGTGTTGGCCGAATCCGCAAACGAGACACGCGACACACGCGTATCAGGAGCGAACGACACACGCGAAACTCGGTCCACAGAAGTCGTCGAAGTCAACCCAGCCGGGTTTCTCAAGCCCACACCCGTACGCATGTTCGCCGCGGAGCGCTTCTCATTGTTGCTGCTACCATCCTCACCAGCACCCTCGACAGCAAACGTGCTGGAAGGCCTGAGGGCACCGAACGAGAAGCTCGAGTTCCGATTGGCGACCGCGATGGAGTTGCGGATGGCCGCATTCGCACCGGCGCCCGACACGCTTTTCCAGTCAGTCGAGATCGTCGACATCCGCTTATCCACCGCCTCGGTCCATTTCTTCCTCTTCTCCACGTTCCGACTTCGCTTGAGCTTCAGATACGCCGCGGCGCACAGGCCGATGAAGAGCAAGGGGATGATCACCGCCGCCGCTTTTTTCCCGCCCGAGATACCCGTGTTGTGCGTGGATAGATCGCCGACTTGGGTGATGGGCGCGTCGACGATGTTGGTGTTGGCGGCGGCGGGTACGGCGGTACCGCTAGCCTCCGATGGCGTATACGTCGCGGTGAAGATCGGTCCCCCAGGCAAGGTGTTCATGAAAATGGGGACCTCCGCGGGGACGATGGAGACTTGGAGCAGCTGGGAGCTGGACGCCCCCCACCAGCGGGGCATGAGGTCGGCGGTGTACGTGCCCTTGGAGGCGTCGATCCCGTTCCAGACGTGGAGGCGGGAGGAGTTGGACGTGGACGCGAGGTCGCCCGCGGCGGTGTAGAGGTAGATGACGAGCTGTTTGGTGGTGGGTGAGAGGCAGGCTGGGTTCCAGGAGATGGGGAGGGGCTTCAGGGCGTCCACGGTGGATGACATGGCTGGGGACGTGTAGAAGTTGTTGGGGCAGCCTGTATGGGTATGGGTATGGGGTATGAGGTGGGAAGGGCGTGGGTGATTAGGGATTAGGTTGGTTAGTCAGAGGAGACGGAGCTAGATGGCAGAGGGGGGAGGACTTGCCCGAGGCGTCCCTCTCTTCAATCTCGGCGGGTTCAGGCTGGCGTTTGGGGTGCTTGTGCACGACATGGAGGTGAGAAAGGCCCATTGTGTTTTTTTGGTTGGGTTGGGTTGGGTTGGTAGGTGTTACACTTCGTGAAAATAAAAAGAGAGAGAGAAATAATAATAAACACAAAAAGGAACGTGTCCGCAGAGGATATGCGGCGGGAAGGGAAGGGGAGGAGGATACTTTGGGCGGAGAACGCTGAGGGCAGACGGTGGTCGTCGTCAGTCAAGAGGAAAAGGAGAGGAAAGGAAAGGGGGGGAAAAAAGAAGGCGAGAGAACATTGCAACCAAGCAACCGATGATTGGCTTATTACAACCGTGCGAACATCATTTCATTTCATTCATCGAATCAAATCACGCGCTCGCTGCCCAAGTATTTCTCTTCCCTTCTTTCTCCGTCAACCCGTCCCTGTCTTATCTTCTCACTCGCCGACTGAGGTGTCGTCCAGCGCTCTGCTTTCTTCGCGAGAAGGTAACCACAGTGTACACAACCCTCGTCTCTGAATCCTTATCTTCTGAATCCAATTCCACCCGTCTTTTACATCCATCATTCCAATCGCTGTTCCAACGGTTCAAACGTGCAAGAACCGATGATTTTTATTTATTTTAATAGATAATAGATAATCAATCAATAATGATCAATTGTCGATATGACGAGGCCTTTCATCATCCTCCACTATGTATGTATGTATCTAGGCAAAGTTCTTACGATCGTAAAGTACAGTTCACTGAAAATAGACCACCGTTTGATCATTGACACCAGGAGAAACTGCCCGGCCTTGAAGGCGTTAAAACTTAATGACGCTCTAGGAGTTGCCAGAGGAGCTCCTGCAGGCGGGGGGAGACCGTCACTTTCTTCAAGAAACCTGCTACATACATGCCTCCCATCCCCCATCTCTGATCCCCGTGGTCTCCCCGCTGCCAGTGGAGTACTTACTCGCCCCTGAACAACAGATATCCTCATGAAGTTTGAACCCATCCACCGTGACGAGCGCTCGTCCTCTGGTTAACACAAGTCAAACGATCATTCAAATCTAGTACCGTCTGTACTCCCGATCGCTCGCACACTGCTGGCTCATGCAGTGGAGATGGAAGCGACACCGAACCCACTAATCGGAAGGAAGGTGTTACGTACATACATAGTCTAGTCAAAGAGCCATAATTAATTGAATGTGTGGCATACCGAAAAGTCCAAAACATTTTATCCTCCCATTCCTGATTTGATTCCGATAAGCCCAGTGGCACCTGGAATGCCGAATACCGAAAAACAAAGGGAGAGACGGGACGACCATGGCAAAAAGATTTAACGTGCAATCACAGACACAGACACAGACACAGACACAGACACAACACATGAAGCAAAGGCTAAGCAAGAGAGGCGGAGAACAATTACCAGAGTATTCGTATGGGACCAAGGGCACAGGAACGAAATGGGCGACTCCCACTCTCAGCTCCGGCAAAGCGCCGTATATCGAGTCGATGGATCGCGAGCGAGAGGAAGACAACCCAGAGATGATCCCGTTCCAAGCGGTTCCCGACCGAAGGTATTTCTTTGAGCAATCATCGTGCCTCTCGTCAAAGCGATGCTGACTTGGTGACCGTGTGCAACATAGTGGAATCAAAAGAAAGAAAGAGAATATTTGGGGTTTGTCTTGCAAGAGACAGGACGGACCCCAGACATGATGACATCTAGGTTCAACAAGTTACAGATACATTCCGGCTCCCCAAAGGAACTTGTGTGGTTTACTGCCCTGGTGGCAGGCTTCAGCTCACACACCGAATGCCGAATGGCATATGAGCTCGAGACTGCTGGGAAGAACAAAGCTCGATAGAGAGGAGGTTCAGAAGTGGCCCTTCAAATCATAGAATACGACTGAGTGCAATGGTAATGGATCACTGGAATGCCCCCTAGTTGGAAGAAAGAAGGTGTCAGTCGTCGAAGAAGGAATGATGAATCGGTGGCATACCGACGTCCAACCTTTGAAATTTGAAGCTTTTGAAGAGCGAGAGGTGAAACAATGGATCATGGCGAGCAAGAAAAACACATCATCAGTGATTTCTGGAGCCATTTAAGTCGCACATACATAGAAGTTGAAGTAAGTAAGGCCCCGTGCTTCGCACGGCGATGCGCTTGTTTTATATACGTGACTATGAGTGACTACGTGACAGAAACAACAAATCTCAACAGCAACCGAAGTCCTGTCATTGGCCCAAGTTTTGTGGATATGTATTCTGAACAAATTCTAATAATCAAATGACCCGAAAGGAACCTCCCCAGTCTTTTCTCAACCAATTTCTCTGATGTTCTCATCTGAGCAACTGGGCCTGTGTGCGTGATTGAGTTGAACGTGACAAATCATACTGTGCTGTGACATCACGCGTCTCATCGGCACCCGGACCGTTCAAAAATTGCAACCAACACTGACAAATTTTTGTGCCTTCATTTCTTTGTCGTTTCATCACGACATTCATTTTATTTTTTTGTGCAAAGCTCAGGTAGCTTCAGGCCAACAGCAGAAATGACTGTGCGAGAGCCTCAACATCGGAATAATCCATTGGACGTTGGCCTTCCCCCCCCCTTCACAACTTCCCGTTATCTCCCAAGGCACCGCCGTATCCTTGGAATTTGTGATAAATGTGAGGAGTTGAAACTTGACAAGTCAAAGTTCGTGGATGACGCTGACCCTTGTTGGTAGGTTGAACATCCCAACCTCACCGCAATGTAACTCCAGGCGTTGATGCGCTTGAGCCTTGCTCTTCAAAAAATCATTCGACAAAACCCATCCACTGCAATTGTTCGCAATTCGAAAGTCTGTTCAACAATAGGGTGTTCCCCGTCCAGAAACATACCTTCGAGGGTATGTGCTACATAAGTCAATTCGGTTGCGTGCCTAAAGCTAAATGTATTGGTGAGCAGGATCGATCGGGCCTATTATAATTTCTTGCTCTTTGCATCTCCTCTTCCCCAATTGTGAAGGTTTCGATCTCGGCCTCCGTTCCACAGGCCCAGGCAGACCTCCTGTAAATTTCTTCAGTATAAGCAGTAAGATTCGCAATAATGAAGAAATAATTGATTGTTCTTCTAACAGTTGACCAACCGCGATTTTCGATATTGATCGGACTCGACATCCACGGACTGGGAATGGCGTATGTACACGTGTCGCAAGAGATTTGTTCCCATTAGGCACGACGCGTTCACGCGTCGGTCTGGGATGTACTTACAGAAAAACGGACCGATAAAGCCTCGCTAGCGCATTCAGGTCTCTTTTGAACTCAATCAAGCCCCATCTTCCTTGGCCCCAACAGAAATATTGTTTTCAATCGTGCCAACCCAAGGTCGACGGCCACCATCAAGCCACAATTCAGAAATGATTGTCGGTGACGACCGATTGGTGGTAGAGTTGGTGACGTTCCCCCTGTTAGAATTGTTGTATTTATCACAGGGACGGGGACACGGAACCAGGGGACAGCTCACTTTGGTGTGCAAGCGGCAACACTACCTTCACATCGCTTGGGCTTGCTTCACATTTTCTGGTGTTATCGTCGCTGACGATGCTCCACTAAACAAGAACCGTAGTTTGCCGACGAACCTGGTGGTCAAGGAGTGAAGGAAAATACAACAAGGGGAAAATGGGTCATCGAAATGGGTTTCCCAAAAGAGAGAACAATAGCCATCGACGGGCACGGTTAGAATTACTCGATGGACCCCAAATTATGACGGATTGTGGGACCGCCGCTGGGCTTGGATTTGAAGAATTCATTAAAACCTCATCGGGACAACGGGTCTTTGGTCATAACGCGCGATGCCAAAATGGGACATTTTTACAAATCCCCTTTCAACTGTCGTCAGCTAGACTTGTGTCATGCCATGGACTCGGATTATGACCATCAAACACTCCTTGCCATTAAATTGGCGCTATGGCGAGCAAGGTTTCGCGGACTTTACTCTTTACTTCGTGTACTACCACGCTGTGGTTCTGGTGTTTTCCATTCGAAATCCTCTTTCTCTTTGGGTCGGGTCACCACGGTTTCTTTTTCCGCCACCAAACGATTCTGCAACGTGTTCGAAACATACGACTGATTTTACCCACCCGGTCTCGTGCAAGAAAAAAATCCCCCCTCTATCTCGGAACTGGTTCGCATCGTGTTCAACATTTATCTCCCTACTATCTACCCAAGCTGATCAATTGTTGTGTTTTTTCCCCCGGATCATAGACATTTTTGGGCAGGCTGATACCTGCCATTTGAGCTGGACCTTTTTAAGGTCTCATAATGGAGAAAGGAAGTCATGATGGCCCGAGCACGACCTCCAACAATCATAGAAAAAGGGCGGGCCAGCGTGAAGATCCCAAACCACCACCGGACTTGATCCTCCCTGAACCGACCTTCTCAGTTATCGACCAAAACAAGAAATCGCACGCTAAAAAGCAGCCTGCTGGACATATCCCTCGCCCCAGAAACGCGTTCATCCTCTTCAGGTGTGATTTTGTTCGTCAGCAGAAGATCCCTCCGTCAGTCGAAAAGGATCACCGAAACATCTCCCGTATCATCGGAAAAATCTGGCAGCAGATGACGGACGACCAGAAGGGACCGTGGAAGCAAATGGCGGAACAAGAGAAAGTTAATCACCGCAAGATTTATCCCAATTATAAATTCTCGGTGAGCTTGCCCACGAAAAAGAAAGTCAAGCGTGGGGACAACGATGCGTCGACGTCGACGATTAAGGAGGAGCCCGAGATGTCGATGAAGACGGAAGACGTTCACATCGTGTTTGGACGATCATCTTCGTGTCCTCCTGGCGCTGAACTTGTCTCTCAATCCGCTTTCGAAGCCAGACCTCCGGGCTTTGGAGATCCTCTCAGGACAAGAGACGATCTTTCTCGACGACCAACTAGCACCGTGTACTATCGGTCTAGTCCCTATGAACTCGTCACAGAGATGGATCAACCTAGGTTCTTCGCCAATCCAGTCAACACCTTTTACTTGACCCAAGCCTTGATCAACAACGACTTTCCTCCTCTTTCCGAAGAGGAAATGCTCGCTCGCGAAGGGACCGACGAGAACTTGATGATCGCCGACCCAGTTCGATTCTGTGGGCCCCGTCTTTTCGAACCCCGTCTTGGCGATAACTTGCAATTGTGGCCCTATTCCTCTGATGGCCCTATTTCGCCTGGCCCGGATCGCCCGTTTATACCTCTGATGTCTACCGAGGAGCACGATCGCCCGTTTGGAAAATGGGTGGGTCTCATAATTTCCTGTTCACCCTTCGTTTGTTTCGGTATTGACGAGATAATTCGTAGGATGACGACCATTTCCTTTCCTCGGAGGAATTGCTCTCCACTTTACCGCCTCTTCCCCGCGAGTGGTAGTCCTTAGACGCCTCGTGCCTACAGGTTTGGCTCCTGACATCACCTCATTTCATTTCAGACATATGCATCGTGGTTCATCCACTTGGACTCGTTCTCTGGCTCATTTTTTTCCATTTCATTTCTCATTTTTCATCCATTGTACATATTCCATCAGGTCTCGAAGTATCATCTCCCATTTGACATCCATGCTGCATATTCAACATCTACACCGTACCGTACTTCCTCTCTTGCTCCTAGTTAGCAAAAGAAAATAATTTATCTCCTGATGCTCGAGCCTCGGGCATCGTCGGCGCTGTAACATAATTTCATTTGGATAGATTGGCCTCCTGTACATAGTCATACCATATGCGATCCATCCAAATCTCATCTCATCTAGGCACAAGCTCTCTCCAACTTAAGGGGGGAGGGAAAGTGGGAATTTGGAAAACATCGACCTTTCCACTGTGGACCGAAATTCCGATCTACTGTACATGGAAAATGTACTGCCTACTACATCAATGAACTGGAAAGGCAACGACGATCTTCCACGTTGTGTCTTTAACTTCAAATTGAGATTGTAATCACTACTGGCAAGCCTCGAGGAGTCGGTTAAGTGGCTTCCTTTGCTGTTCTTCGTGTACCAGGAAGTCCGAGTCATGCACATTGTACAATCGGTCCAGGATAAACATCACTTGCTCAATCATGGGGCAATACTCAGGACACCTACGAAATTTGGCAAGTCAGGCGGCGACTTGCGAGACCTGGTGCTGCGGATGAAGGTTAACGTTACGCTTCCGTCTGGTTGGGTCAGACAAAAACAGATAATCCAAACTGGCGGTTACTTTTTGCTTTCATGTTTGGATAGTAGCTTCCGAAGCGAAGCGTTTGCCGGGTCCATATGTAGCGCTGTACTTCCTGATCTCGAGAAATTGGTCTGCATGTTTCTGCATGGCTGAAAACTCGCGGTGTGGATGTGAGCAGTAAAAAAGAGACTTCGCGCTCTGAAACGAAAAAAATGACACTAAAACAAGTGTCCTCTGAGGTACGAACTAAACGTATTCATTGTTCAGCACTTGTGCTTCGTCACCCATGATAACCGGTATCGATAACCACTAGACTAGACTGGCATATCCCAATTCTTGCTGTAAGCTTGTGTTGGACGGCTGACGCTCTGACGGCTCCGTCCATAACAAATCATATCTCAGGCTGCTGTTTTTTCGTCGATACCTCCACCTCCGGGGAAATATTCACTTGCTGTACATAGAGTACATAAATACCCACTCGGACCTAGTCACCAACCCCCCCAAAAAAAGGCTTGGATAAATGGTTGTACCCCCCCTCCAGAAACGCCGTTAATCTAGACTGACTTTCGGCCTTGTTCATCGAATGGAGACCGCTGGTGGAGAGGCTAGTGTTTAGGCCTCAGGGATCGTTCGTGGGGCAGAGCGCTAGTGAGTCTAGTACTTTTTGTTTGTTGTTGTGGTTATTGGGGTTATTTGACCTGACGTGGTTTTGTCTTGTGTTGGGCGGTTAAGCACATGCGAAGATCAGCGGTAACAGAGGAAGCAACGAATCGAGGGAACAGACAATTGCGAATGAGGCTTATTTTTATGCTATCTTTTCCAGTCAAGTACCTTCAAATTCATTCTGATTCCGGAGTTGATATGAAATCGCCAGTGGATCCGACGGGCTGGTCAAAGAGTACCAATAGAACGGCGGCAGACCTCTATTCACTAATAATATGCTTTCCCTCGGATCTTGGACTGTCGCCCTATTTAGAGAGGTGGTGGCGAATCGGTACCAGTTTGGTTCAACGTCGACGTTTGTGCAAAGTCCACGTTGAACACGAGTAGCGCTCAGGCCTTAGGAACTGGCACAAGTCTCATCGACATCAATCGTGATACGTATTTCTGATTGAAAGTTTTTGTATATGTAAATGGCGTTTTCCTGAATGCCCTCACAGTTCTGTACTCGATAAGATATGGCATATTTGGAATTCTATTCCAGTCTATTGATCCCGCAAACCCTGGCGTCATTTTGATTGATTGACAGCAGATGAGAGTATGTCATGATGTCATTTGCTCTTTCCAAGGAAAAAAAGCAAGAAAACAGAGTACACACTTAGATAAGAACAAGAAAAACACATGGATATTCAAATATTCACCGTTGTTCTCTTCCCGGGCCAATGTGTGTCGCAGTGGAACGTAGTCGTTAGGGAAAAAAACAGATGCACGATTGGTTTCCATTTTCCAGTGGTTCTTCTCATGTTGACTCCACTTGTAAGTTGCTGTTGCTCTGCAGATAGAGCGGCCATTTACGTATGCCTTATACGCTAGGAAATAGAATCGCTGAGATGAGGGTACTCATGTAAACGTAGCTTCAGCCACGTTCATGATTGCGGCCATCTTCGCCAATTCAAATTCCATTGATGATGGAGGATTGGAGTTCGATAGTGCTTGTAAATCTGAACGCCTGATGCCTGCCTACCCTACACCTTCTCGATAGCCAGCAAGGGTGATGAATTAGGTTAGAATTAGGCCTTTCAAGTTGGTTGGATCCTTCATTTTTTGAAAAACATATTAGCAGTGATCGACTAGTGATCACGTGTGTAGGGGACTAAACCGATTTATCGTTTTCGCCTTCTCTTCTCGTTACTCCCATCATCCTCCCCTCCGCCTCTATATCCAGGGCTATAGTATACTTACTTTCTCCAGGAGCCCCCTCAATCCATGGCCACACAAAACCCCGTTCAAATGGGGCCGACAGTGGAAACTTTCGCTGCGAACGATCCGTTCAAGACCCACCTTGTTGCCCTTTTATCAATCTACGAGCTCGGTCCTTACCCAGGCGCTCCGATACCCCGTTATGAAGGCCCTACGGACTGGCAGACAGAGACCATCCTACGTTCGCTGGCTGTTGTTGCGAAACGGATGTGGGCGGCTGAGGATGCACTGACTCAGTTCAAAGGCGCTAAGAGTCAATTGGTGAGTGTGAGTGCCATTTTTATTGGTGACTTGCGGGATGAGAGATCGGTTATCGATTGTCAATTCTTTCAATTTCGTTCTTTTTCCCCGTTTACTTGGCTCATCGATGTCGATAATTTAATAGGACGGCGAAAAGTTTGAACAGCAGGACAACGAGTTCGAGCGGCTTCCGGCTGAACGCAACCCGTTGGACCCTTACGATTTTTCGGATATCAATCTCAACAATACTGCCAATGACGATACCCCCACCTCCAACAATCATGCCACGAACGACACTACCATTCGTCCACAGGCGACGAACTCGAACCCCAGCGCACGTGCGAATGGGACCAATATGACCATCTCGCTTGACGGTCTCCCTTCGTCCATTGATCCATCCAGAGGCTTCACAAGGACGTACGGTAGTATGAAAGCGCATCAGGCCGCCCTTGCACTCGCACACGCCACCGCAATTGCCTCTGCTGGCGGAGGGCACAGCTCCGCTCCACCCACGGCCCATGCCCATTGCCCGACATGCGGCAAGTCGATCTCGGACCCTATGATGATCTACTCCTCTTCGAACTCGTCTTCTACCACCATCAACGGCTTAAACGACCCGGCTAATCAAAATACGAATGGCAACAACCCACCGCTGAGCAGCAGCCCGCTCGTCGTGCCGATGGGCCCATTGGCTGCAGCGGCTTTCGAGAGTGGGATGAGTGCGGTTGAAGAACTCAAATTGCTGAAGGCACAGGTACAAGATGTGGCTAGGGTGTGTAATGCTGTGGCGAGAGGGGATCTGAGCCAAAAGATTACGGTCCCCGTGCAGGGCGTGGTTATGGTTCAGCTAAAGGATGTAATCAATACTATGGTGTGTCCTTCCGCTTTCTTCCCTGAGCTTTCTTGCCGAGCTTGTAAATAGGTCGACAAACTTGGACAATTCGCAAAGGAGGTCACTCGTGTATCGCAAGAAGTCGGTACAGAAGGGTCAGTCTCCTCTCCTCCATGCCCCCTCTTTTCCCATTATTTCTTTTTTTTTTCTTTTCTTTTCCTTTCAATCTGGTCTATCCGCAGCATTCGTCCATCCGTCCTAACCACGTCATCACAAACTATTACAACCTTGTTTTGTATCCTTTCGTGCTTCCTGATTATCTAGTCTCCATTTCTATCTCTCTCGCCTGCTTCTTCCTCTGTACCCTTTGTCCCCTGCAATGCCTCGTTTCATTCTATTCTCGTCGTCCGCCACCCTACCGGGGTAACGGATAGACATTGAATTTGGCCACGGGACACGGCGAAGCATGCTTTTTTTGTATCCTTCGGTGGAGTGGGAAGTGAAGTCACTCCACTCCATCGCACGCGGTTGTTGGGGTTACGGATTTTTTTTTAATGCGGATTTTTGATTTTCTTTTCTTTTTCTTTTTTTTGTTCCCCTTGGTGAAAGTAATTGTAGATGTACTAACGCTAAGAATCACAGCAAACTCGGTGGTCAAGCTCTCGTTCTGGACGTCGAAGGCACATGGCGCGAATTGACAGGCGTCGTCAACAAGCTGGCTGCGAATTTAACGTCTCAGGTGTGTCTTTATCTTTCTTTCTTTACCGGTTATTGGTAGATTTCCATGTACTGATTTTTTTTTTGTTTTTTGGCACTATTTTTCCATTCGTTGATAACAGGTCCGGTCTATAGCCAAAGTCACGAAAGCGGTCGCGTTGGGTGATTTGAGCAAGCAGATCGAGGTCGATGCGAGGGGCGAGATCCTGGATTTGAAGAATACGGTTAATGGAATGGTCGTCCGGTGAGTGTTTTTTTTTTTCTTCACCAAAACACAAAAGTTGCAAGGGATATAAACCTGCCTTCTGCGTTCCCTCATTTTTTTCTTATCTTCCCTCGTTTCATATGCTAATATCATCCACGAATTGTCTTCCCCCTTTTCTCCCTCCATTTCTCAATTCGATGTAGGTTACGAGCTCTGGCAGCGGAAGTCACTCGAGTCACGTTGGAAGTCGGAAGTCAAGGCAAATTGGGAGGTCAAGCGCATGTACCGGATGTTGAGGGGGTGTGGTTGAACTTGGTTCGGAATGTGAGTCCTCCTTTCTTTTTCGTTTTTCTTTTTTCTTTCCCACTTATGTATGTATGTATATTATAGGTCAATCGGATGTGTTCTTCCCTCACGGATCAAGTGCGGTCTATCGCTGTGGTCACTACTGCCGTCGCTCGTGGCGACTTGACGCAGAAGATCGAGATCTCTGTCGAGGGTGAAATGTCGACTTTGAAAGGTGTGTCTCCGATACCTTTTTCTTCTTCTTCTCCTTCTAGAGCTCTGTTACTGATAAAAGTGTAATAGGTACCGTCAACTCCATGGTGGATCAATTGTCTGCGTTTGCGTCTGAGGTGACGAGGGTCGCGTTGGAGGTGGGCACTCAGGGTATTTTGGGAGGCCAGGCCAAGGTTGAGGGCGTGCAAGGGACATGGGCTGATTTGACGAGGAATGTCAACGTATGTCATTCCTGTTCTAGTTCTCTTACTATCTTACTAACGGGTTATCATCCCTTTTCCTTCCCCTTCTGCACAAAATCGACAATCACCACTATGATGCACCTACACCTACATCCACAGAAAATGGCATCCAACTTGACCGACCAAGTCCGTTCCATATCCGAAGTCACCAAAGCCGTCGCGCTAGGCGATCTCGGGAAGCTGGTCAACGTGGACGTTCAGGGAGAGATGCTGGACCTGAAGATGACGGTCAACTCCATGGTGGCACAGCTGAGCACTCTGGCGAACGAGGTCACACGTGTCAGTTTGGAGGTCGGGACGGAGGGTATATTGGGTGGTCAGGCGTTTGTCCCGGATGTACAAGGGATGTGGAAGGTCAGTCCGTTTTTCTTTGGCGTTTTTTTCTGTATTTAAGTTTACATAACATGAACTTCATTATAGGTTCTTACTGATAATGTCAACCTCATGGCCATGAACCTGACCAACCAAGTGCGGTCCATCGCTCAAGTGACCAAGGCCGTAGCCGGAGGAGACTTGACGAAGAAGATCGAGGTGGACGTGCGCGGTGAGATTCTCGAGTTGAAGGAGACGGTCAACGGGATGACGGAGTCCCTCAGTGTGTTTGCGGACGAGGTGACGCGTGTTGCGAGGGAGGTCGGAACGGAGGGAAGGTTGGGCGGTCAGGCGAGAGTGACCAATGTGGGAGGAACGTGGAAGGATTTGACGGATAATGTGAATGTTATGGCTAATAATGTGCGTTTTTTCGTTTTCTTTCATTTTTCTGGTGTTTGGTTTTTATAATAACATTCTTTTTTTTCTTTGGCAGTTAACCCTGCAAGTGCGAACAATCGCTGTTGCAACGGTATGTCTCAGTATATCCCTCTTTTCACCAAACGTTTTCCCTAACTTTTACTCGTGTTGGTTTGTAGACGGCTGTGGCTCGTGGTATTTTGACCCAAAAGATTACTGGGGTGTCTGTCTCTGGAGAGATGTTGAGCCTGGTCAACACCATCAACGACATGATTGACCAATTGGCCATCTTCGCGGCCGAGGTCAAGAAAGTCGCTCGCGAGGTCGGTACGGAAGGAAAACTCGGTGTCCAAGCTGAAGTTGGCAATGTGCAAGGAATCTGGCAGGAAATCACGTACGTTGGACACTTACCTCCTTCCTTCCCTTCCCGTTTTCTCAAAAATTAATAACTCAACAAAACCTTATCTATATAGTTTATCTGTCAACACGATGGCCGGGAATTTGACGACGCAGGTTCGTGGGTTCGCCCAAATCTCAGCGGCAGCTATGGATGGAGACTTTACGCGATTCATCACGGTCGAGGCGAGTGGAGAGATGGACTCGTTGAAGACCCAGATCAACCAGATGGTGTTCAACTTGCGCGACAGTATCCAGAAGAACACGGCTGCTAGGGAAGCCGCGGAGTTGGCGAACAGGAGTAAGAGTGAGTTCTTGGCTAATATGTCACATGAAATTAGGTGCGTTTTTTATTTATTTTGTGGAGAGCACAATTTTTGATTGGGGTATGAATGTCTCTAGAACGCCTATGAATGGTATCATCGGAATGACGGAGTTGACTCTGGATAGCGACTTGAACAGATCGCAGAGAGAGAGCTTGCTCCTTGTTCATAGCTTGGCACGGTCGCTGCTGTTGATCATTGATGATATTTTGGATATTTCCAAGAGTACGTTCTTTTTTTTTAAAAAAAAAATCCAGTTCTTGACTGATTTCTTTTTTGTATTGCAGTCGAAGCTGGACGAATGACTATGGAAGCTGTGTCTTACTCCCTTCGCCAAACTGTCTTCGGTATCCTCAAAACCCTCGTCGTACGGGCCTCGCAGAATAACTTGGACCTCACCTATGACGTGGAACCGGACATCCCTGACCAACTAATTGGTGATTCATTGCGTCTGCGACAAGTTATCACCAACTTGGTGGGCAATGCCATCAAGTTTACCCCCTCAAAATCTTCACGAAAAGGCCACGTCGCTTTGAGCACGCGGTTGCTGGCTCTTGATGATCAGAGTGTGACTTTGGAGTTCTGCGTTACTGATACTGGTATCGGTATCGCAAAGGACAAGTTGAACCTGATCTTTGATACCTTCTGTCAGGCGGATGGGTCTACCACTCGAGTACGTTGAGCTTGTCTTCTTGGTTCTTTTCACCTACTTAACTTTATCGGATTGTTAGGAATATGGTGGAACCGGCCTCGGTCTCTCCATCTCGAAACGACTGGTCTCTCTCATGCAGGGTAACATGTGGGTCGAGAGTGAGGTGTCGAAGGGAAGCAAGTTCTTCTTCACCATTACTTCCCAAATTAGCCACTCGACGATGGAGGCAACTCTGGGCAAGATGGCTCCGTTTGCAAAGAGGACGATACTATTTGTCGATACCCTCTTCGACGAGACCGGCGTCGTGGATCGCATCAAGGATCTAGGTCTAAGGCCCTACGTTGTCCACGACGTCAAATCGGTCGCGGATAAAGAAAAATGCCCGCACATTGATACTATCGTCGTTGATTCCCTGACAGTTGTACGTCGTCCTACTCGGCTTTTTTTTTCTTCACTTCATAGTTTCTGACCCCCCTGAAATTTCGACTATTTCCTTCATAGACGGAGTGCATTCGTGAATACGAGCACCTGCGGTACATTCCTGTCGTACTTTTGGCACCCTCAATGCCCCGCCTCAACCGTGAGAACTTTGTGTTTTCTTCATCAAAGCGCCGATTCCTGACATGCTGTGTTTGATCCTCAGTGAAATGGTGTTTGGACAACAGTATAAGTTCACAAGTAACCACGCCGGTCACTGCCCAAGATCTCTCGTCCGCCCTGATTTCTGCCCTGGAGTCGAACACTGTCAGTCCTGTGCCAGCGCTCAACGATGTCACGTTTGACATCTTGCTCGCCGAGGATAACTTGGTAAACCAAAAACTGGCAGTCAAGATCTTGGAGAAGTATGGGCATACGGTTGAGATTGCGGAGAATGGAAGCTTGGCGGTCGATGCATTCAAGGGACGGATCGCTCAAGGGAAACCGTTCGATATCATCCTTGTGCGTGGCGCTTGCGGATATGGCTGTTGGATTCTGTGCTAATCGAAGTTCTTTTAGATGGATGTGTCGATGCCGTTCATGGGTGGAATGGAGGCAACTGAACTTATCCGATCCTACGAAACACAGAAGGGACTGCAACGGATTCCTATCATCGCTCTAACCGCCCATGCTAGTGAGTGACGTCCCGCTTTCTGGTTCTGATTCTTTTCCCAGTGCCTAACTGGAACTTTATAGTGATTGGTGACAGAGAACGGTGCTTGCAAGCGGGAATGGACGACCATATCACGAAACCTCTTCGACGAGCCGACCTTCTCAACTCGATCCACAAGCTCGCGGGCGAACGAGGTGCTCAGAAAATCCACTATCTCCTGCGAAGACCTATTCCCATCAGCCAGACTTACACTTAGATGATGCTTCGTCTGTGCCTGTATACCAGGTTTCAACTTTCCTTTGAGCCTGTGGCTTGAAGAGATCATACCCCACCCCCCTTTTTGTTCTCTTTCATGTCGATAATCGTAACCACATCTACATTTTTACGACACGACACTTCCCTCTGATTTCCGTTCTGCTATCTTGTCAATGTTTATGTTACTCCCCATTACGACCTTCGTCCTAGCATTTTTGTACTTGTACCAACGATTGACTTCCCTTTCCCTAAAAACAAGACCTCTGTTTCATGTTCATTGTTTGCCAATTTTGTTGCATTTACAGCTTGTAAATAATACGTGTACTTAACTTTATGAATCATTCAAGATACTTGTATATACAATATGTAAAGAATATCGCTCCTCCTCTATATGTTCATTATATAGTTATTCAAAGTCTCTCATTATTCACAACGAAGCAGTATGTCACTTCAAGTATAGTTCCTTGTTCGCCTGGATGAACTCCGCCAGGGTGTGCTTGCCAATGAATTTGTTGACATCTGTAGAGTTAAAGATGGCCTCTTCGTCACCTTTAGCTACCTTTGCCTCCATCCAAGCCAGGAACTTGGCATAATCTGGAGTCACTCCAAACGATGCGAAAAGATCAGCCAATCCGTCGAGAGTATAGCGCTTGTGGGTGATTTCACGCCCGACGATTGAGGATATGATCTTGGCGGCCTAAACACACTCTCAGTTGATCTGTTCATGTAAGTTGTTGGAAGAGGATTGACTGACCTCGTCATATGTCAAAAGCTCTGGTCCAAGAACGAAGAGGTCCTTGTTGAGGCTTACTTCAGCTGTGAGGGCGTCGAATGCAGCTTGTGCGATGTCTTCTGTCGAGACAAAGGGTAACCGAGAAGATATTATCGTGAGCCCTGATGCTCATAGCGAATCCCAAACCAAAGTTCTCTATTTCATACACATGTGAATACATTTCATTGATGTTTAAGCAAAAATTAACGTACGGATAAACCATGTTGGTCGCAAAACGGTGTAGTCAACGCCCGTGTCGATGAGGTGTTTGTGCAACGCGCCAGCAGGGACATCATCTTCTGGCCCGACTTGCGTGGCAGATAACAACACAACTCTCTTCACCCCTTTGGAGATTGCGAAGTCGATGAATTTAGCCATCTGAGGCGCCGTCTCGTGGGTTCCGGGAGGAGACATAATGTAAACGCGATCGATATTCGCGTCGGATTTGAAAGGGTTTTCGAACGTCTCTTCCTGGAAGTAGTCAAATTTGACTGCTCTGTAGGGCTCGGCTGCTCCAGAACGTGAAGCGACAATGAGAGGGCGGCCAGCGTCGGTGAGGAGTTTCGCGAGAGCACGCGAGGTCCTGCCTGATCCACCGGTGATGAGGGCTGTCATAATGTTGGATGATTATAGAAAGTGCCAGAGAAATGTAGCTTGTTGCTTTGCTTCAAGCATTAGACCCTCTTTTATGAATTTCAAGCGTACAGCTGTACAGCGTCGACAGTTGGTTTTCGGCCAAATTGTGGCATTTGTAATGAGATGACATATCTGAAGGGTTCGCTGACTGTACAACGATGAATTTGGCGCGGATTTATGCTCGGTAAAAGTGAAAAAAATTAAAACCCACCTTTTTATATATTCTTGATGTGTACAAACACAATTTCATGTAGACATACAAAAAAAGCTTCACTTGTAAACACATTTATTTGCG
>JAIFHD010001453.1:0-15703 GCA_019721455.1 Psilocybe mexicana
GAGTCATGACCAAAAGTGTAAGAGTGGGAGTGCGCCGGGAGTCTCCGAGATGTCCGAGTCCCACTACGCACGGACAGTTTTTGGTTGCGGCCACTCCCGCGCACGTGCTGATCCCTTTTGGGAACAACAAAATAGGGGCAATAACCTGAAAAATGAACGAATCAGTGAAATATAAATTCGTAATATATAGCTATGGACGTGGATCTGATCAAAATTAATTTATACAGGTCATAAAATATTTTCCAAGGATTTGAACAGATTATGGAGGAGAATTATGGTAAACTTGAGGAGATTGCCATCAATTGGTGCAAAACCACTGTATATCTCAACGGAAAATTCAGAAAAAAATTAATCTAATACACCAACTATTGCTTGATAATAGTATTGAATATCCACGTAATAAATTCCATGCTCAAGTGCCAGACGCGCAGAACGATGAGCAGACTTGAACGCATATCTTCATCTGGTTCGGTGTGTTCCGGATCACGTGTATCGGATGTCGGCCTAATTTGGCAGAACAATGGAGGACAATGCGGTCGCTACAACCTCCGGCCGGCAGTCCCACTCCCACTGTCCCACTCCCACTCCTACTATCGTGGACCCTTACATCGGTCGGACCCCTCAATCGGACACATTGCAATTTCTCAACCAATTCTGCGTCAATGGCCCTCAAACTTTGTAGATATACTATCTGTGCTCTCCTTATCATTTTAATGTACTTTTTTTTGTGAGTAACCCACCAAAATACATGGCTTTGAAAAGTACCAGTTGTGTCGTGGTTGTCACACTTGCCGAACTGTGCCGAGGCGGAGATGAAACGGCATTGATCACCACTGTAACTTTTCATTGACGCATCGCGTCGCTTGTTGGAAATGTTTCCCTCATGGTTGTGCGACAAATCCACTAACCATGCATGCCTTAGGGCATAATAGTGTACGGGAGCGTCATGGAGGCAATCCAAGCTATGAGCGACGTCTGAATGATGCTCTAGTAACTGTGGCAAGTGGCTCACAGCAATCTCTTCGAAAGCTGCTGAATATCTCAAGGTAAGTTCTGTCTTTTTCTTATTTTCGTTCAATATTGAGCATTCAATTCGAACCAAACCAGCTGATTCGATGGTGATGAGCCTGAGCAACGAGTTGTATAAGGTGGCGGAGTCCTAAATTTTGATATGACTAAGCGTTACTATGTGTGACCGACCGGTTGAGGGGTCCGACCGATGTACTATCACTAGCCCAGTGTTTGAAAACTTTTATAGATCCACCCATGCAAATTTCAATTCTGGCTCAAAAAATCTGAAAAATACATTTTTGAAAATGTAGCCTTCTTGGCAACACATGCATGGTATTTCATAGACAGAATGTGGTGGTTGAGAGGGCGTAATTGAGGAGATGAAAGGGACCTAGTGTTTGAAATGTTTGTCACACGCGGGTCACACTTGATCTCACAGAATCGAGAAAGATTTTGATCGATTTCGGAACTCCGACTGCGTGTTTTGAGTGGTGAGGGATGTCGGAGTTTGAAATATCTTCTACCTTTTGTCACCTCTGAACTATTGCGGCACTTCTCAACACCGGGTACACATGAAAATGGCTAGAAGAGAGTATAAACTACTAAAAGATATTGCGAGAGAAAAAACTGGAGGTAAATCCCGAAATTTCACCAAGTTAGATACAAAATTGCTTTTTTCAACTACTTTAGTCTCGCATTGTGCTCCTCCTACCACAGTTAAAAATATAGAAATTTGAGAGTAGATGCAAATAGGCTATGGAAGTATGCATGTCAAATTTTAGGACTCAAGGTGCTGTGGTGGTTGAGATGTGGGGGAAACTGTTCGAGTTTTCAAACACTAGACCCCTTTCAAACACCGGGCTAGTGATAGTAGTGTGTTGTACGTTAGTAGCCCTGACGTGAAATCCAAGCACTCTCGTCCTCGTCCATTACCATGTACCATGGTTCGTTGTGTTCCACACGATGCTTTTTCAATGCCTCCATCTGTGCCTCCGAAAATGGCGTCCAAGGTTGTATAACAGGCCATTCTAAAGAAAGGATTGGTTGAACCTTGTTGACCATCCGTCCAGAGGGATAGAAAGCTGTCCAGGGATGACTTCGGAATTTCCACTCTTCAAAATTTCCCATGGACCATCCAACTCGATGCTCTCCCATCGACCCGCGAACGATTTGACTGCATCTAAAAGCGCCAGCCGGCCTTGGTCGGTAACTTCGTCGACGTGGTCCCACGTCCGGGTCTTGCACGAAAATCCTGATGTCCACTTGGGATTTTCGGAGACGGTCGAGCGATATGAGAATTTCCGACCATAGCCTCGGGCACTCGAGGGTGATCGTTTTCCAACCCTTGCACACAGTATCGAGGGCGAGTACAGGTGAGCCTGATGCCATTATTCGTTGTTCCCGTTCATCGTGGCCGAACCAGAGAGGATTGCGATAGGTTCCGAAGGATCAATACAACCCAGATAACCAGGAGAAATCAGCACGAGTTTTACGTAGCAACTACTACTGGCCCCATAATTTGAGGGAGTACTCATTGTCGAGAACATAACCTCGAGGAGCACCCGCGCATCGCAAGGAACTGAAGCATGAGGATCACACTCGCGAGACGAAATTATAGCGGAGTAGTCCAAGAATCCAGTAGTCCTGAGGGCTGGACGCCGAGAAGCGAGAACATGCAGATGGAATTTTGAAGGAACGAAATCGTTGCCCACATGTGGTTTCCGAGGTTTTTGAGGCCTTCGGATTTGACCGGCAGAAAGTCGCGGTGAAGCTTGAGCCGCCGAAACAACAGAACATACTCTACACAAAATTTGGCGGTTCCTGTGCCCAGGTCAACCTTGTCCTGATGTAGCATGATCTTCAATAAATTGCTACAAAGGGGAGGGAAGCGTAGAAGAAAGTGATTGGCGCCCAAAATACCGCAAGAAATTAGATTTGACAGATTGCCTTCGGATTTGACAAAAGAGAACTTAGAGAAAAAGAAAGAGATGTCGCGAAGAGAAAATCACTAATGATTATCCAGGAAAGACCCACCTAAGAAGAATATCATCCTTTCGTCAAGGTCAAGGTGATAACCAAACCAATAGCATATCATAGCAAGCCTGCCCCGAGAAAGATGATACGTTTGAAGTTTTGAGCCCCAATAAAAAAAAGATCACCAAATTGTCCGACAAGAGTAATTTGGTGAAAAGTGGAGAGAAGAAAGAAAAATAAGTCGAAGCTCGGTCAGGCCTTCAGCTTCAGAGCTCACGCTTGGACGGTCTTCCGCCGATGAGTGAGAGGTTGTCAATGATCTCGGGGACGGTGACGCCTTTGCACGTAATCCTCATGAACGCGATGTTATCGTGTCTGCTGAAGTCTTTTCCACATCCGGGATAGAGACATTTAGGGCGGGAGGCGAGGAGTGGTGAGGTTTCTGAAATTCTGATAAACCTGAATATGTACTAATGTAGACCTAAAAAATCAAAACAACTGTGCACATAACAACCATATACGTACATGTTGGGATTTACTGTTAAACTTGAACGTCGAACTCGTCGTGGCTCGGCTGAAGGTCAATGCTTTTTCCGAGATCCAAGCACCATGGTCCAAATACAGATAAGGACTCAAATAAGTGCCAACGAAATCGCACCATCTCATAATTATATGTATATACAAGCCGTGCCTTCGTTTCGCTCTGGCCGTCTTGTTCCTTAAGCAATCAAAACCACAACAAAACAGGTATTAAAAATTTTACAGTAAATTCACAAACCTCACCACTCCTCGCCTCCCTGCGGTCGGCTCGTCGTGGCTTGGCTGAAGGTCAATGCTTGTCCAGAGGTCCAAGCACCAGGGTCCAAATACAGTTAAAGATGCAAATAAGTATCAACGAAATCGTCGCATCTCATGTATTAAGCATGAACAAGACGGCCAGACCGAGGCGATGGCACGACATGTAGAACAAGAAAGAAATGTATTTGTCAAGTTCAAGCCTACAAGACCGTATATATCAACCAACCTCCCAATTGAAACAATGATCAGGAAAGGAGAGGAGGGAAGGAAGAAGATCCGAAGATGGAATATCCACTCGAAATTGGTGGGCGCTTGATGGTTAATGAAATAGCAAAAGAAGCCGCCGAAGACACCAGTGGAAGTTTGGGACTTGAGTAACGACATTGAGGCATGCGATGGGTGGCCAGGGGACAAACGCTGGACGCGCTGGGGGCCGAGGCGGTTGAAGAGTTGGCACAGGGTGAAGTCGAGCGGAGATAAAACCTTGAATCACTGCATTTTGTCTTAACATTTTGATATCATGCATCTTCGCCCGCACCGTCTTGATGCTCAGGCTGTTGCTTTGCCTTGGCTTAAGACATCGTCAACGTTAGTGATTAGATGACGCCGATTGGGTGGTCAAAAATACCCTCTTTCGCTTGCGATGCCAACCAGTCTTCTAGACGCGCTGCAGACACTCCTAGGCGTTCCCTGACCATGGCGGGATTCGCTTTGATCATTGATGGAACACGATACCTATTGTAGGGGTGGGCCAGAATTTTTCGTTGCGATCTGTTCGATGGACCTGGGTCTAATTCTAAATGAGATCATCGGTCACCAGAAACTTGAACTTGAATAGCCATAGCTCCTACCGAGATCGTTGGCCTTGGATCCCTTCAACCCCGTGGTTTCCTTCTCCTCGTCAGAGTCTGGAACATATATGACCTCTCGCGTGTCTTGAGAAGGCCGCGCATCTTGATAAGTAGCATTTGAGTCTTGGGGCACTGGTTGGCGGGCAGGCATTATGACCCTGTATGCACAAGCCTTCCCCGCAAGCTGCCGCTCTGGAGTAGGGTGTGCGTTCTGCGTACTAGGCGCTCTCAAGGGTTTTTGTGCTTCGTTGTTGTCGGAGATCCTGGCCTTGAGAATACAGGTCATGATCTCCATCCTCCGTTTCGCCGGATTTTTGTTTTGTTGAGGGCTGATGGCGGATGCCTTCGTCTTTGACTTTGGAATAGGCTCCGCAGACTCCGGTGACATTGTTGTGAGCACGAGGGCGTGTTGGTCATTGGTGGAGGACATTGTCGTCGTTGACTTTGCCATGAGCTCCGCTGACATCACTTCAGGCGGCAGGACTTGCTGATTGTTGGTGGAGGATATATTTGTTTTTGACTTCGCCACGGGTTCTGCTGACATTGTTGTGGGCGGGAGGATGCACTGTACCGAGCAGCTTAAGGGCCTCAGCCTATCAATGGCGGGGACTGGCGGGGACTTTTTTTGACTGCCCAAACACGGCCAGAACAAAGTCTATTTGACAAGGACAAGTTGCACAAGATCAATTTATCAAACTAGAATGATCATCTCCCTCCGCGTATCATTCAAACCGTTAATCAGGGCAAGTTGGGTGCGCACATTTCGTTCATGCGTCAAACCCCGTCAGCTTGAAACTGCGCGACTATCACCCGATGCAAAACTCAATTCGTTCTCGCAAGAACGTCTAATGGCGAAAGGAACCAGAATTACTCTCGAAAACTTCAACGGCAATAAACAAGGTGGACAGGACACTGATGACGAAACTCGGATGGACATCAACATTGCCGACACATTCAACAACCTCTACTTCAACGAAGAATATCTCAACTACCCAAGCGACAAGGTTTGAACGTCCGAGGAAGGAGGTCTGTTTGCACCAGTCACCGAGAGCATCGACGTTGGAGAATCCGCGACTCGAGTATTACGCTCATCCAAAGGCGCAAAATTTCCGATCAACGACAAATTATCAGTCTCTGAACCATACATCAGTGGCAAAATAAGTCACATTCCCCACATTCCCCATCCTTCGTCATTTGAGCCACCCTCAACTGGGTCCTTATCATGACACCACATGGAAGGACGGATTCCGGCCTGCGGGCACGCCAAATAGGCCCAAGTAGCAGTAGAGTTGGATCACGTAGTTTAGACATCATGTACATAGCACAGAGGTCGTCCGACATAAGGCAACCTGCCTCAACGGACGTTAATGGAACAAAAAAAAAAAAAAAAGGACGGATTCCGTTAAATTCATGCGAGGTTCTCAGGATTCAGCAAAGCCTCAGGTACGTCAAGTCTTCAAAACGACAACGGCATTCTGGGAGAAGAAGGCAAGGAGGATGATCTTAAAGCTGAGGGTTAATGAAGCGGTGGAGTGGCAGGAGGAGGGTTCGTGAAGTGGTTGGCGGAGGAGGGAACACCTGAGGCAAGGTGGGATGCCAACCTTTCAACGCCGATCTCCGGAAAATTTTCTGTTGCGTTGGAGAGGGGCCGAGTGGATGCGTAGGTCCTGAGCTAGTCGCTGGCTCGGACGAAGTGGTAGTATTGGTCTAGGTAGCTACGAACAGGCGAGTGTCTACGAATAGAAGGTCATGTGATCGCGCTGGAGTGGCGGCCCAAGCCGACCACTCCAGCGTCCAAGAAACATCGACGACTCCTGAAGGCCTGAAGGCTGAACGAGAGCTTGGAGATTAAAGGAAAAGGTTGTGCATAAACGTTGTGGATGGACAGGAAGCGATTCCCGGAGGTCGATACGTCCTGTTGGCGTCAATTGAGTCTTCTTCGCATCGTTGGGGTAATGGAGACACGGCATTGCACCTGGTTCTCGTCCAAACCATTCATAGGGATTATCTGCCTCAAACCTAATTCGACGGTGTTTTTCTCAGCACGACTCCGAAAAGGGTGGACGTCATCTATCTACGCCTTTTTCAGCCTGAAATTGCGATCTGAGATATAAAGGGTCGGCGGTTACACGTATTCACCTGGGTGGCACGGCATTGCAAAGGGATGGGAACAAATCCAAGGGAGGTGAATCGGTGGCTTGAAACCAAGGACAAGTCGTCGACGGGGAGGGACTACGCGATGGGTTGCTGGGGCAAAGACCTCGTTAAAGAGGCTGGGACTGGCATTCCTGACATGGGAGAGGCACTTTGGAATGCAAAGTGACATATGCCCCATACGAAAGAGGAGACCGGGTAACTTGTCCCATGTTTTTCTTGACCGCATGTCGCTGATAGTTTGTTGTGTGTAGACGCGAGTGTGTAAAGTGGGTCGCAAAAAGTTTGAGGCCGATGAGCATAGAGGACGATGGTTTCAAAGTCTTGATCAGAACCAATCGTCCTGACTGCTACATACCGTCACGGTGGAGAGCTTCCGAGCGGATGCGCAAGTCCTGAGCTAGTCGCTGGCTCGGACACGGGAGCGAATCGCGAAAATACTGAGAGTGAGAGTGATTTCAGTTTTCATATCTGATTAAAAAGACTAACACGTACCAAGGAACACGACGGCACGTTGAGTTTTGGCACCGATGCGTGGACATCGACTAACCATAAGGCATATGTGACTGTGCAGCTCGAGAAGAATGAGGCGCCAATCAGCCCCTTCGCCTCGATGTTATAGAGGTCGCATTCTCATAGTGGGATAAACCTCGCAACTGCATTCGCGGAGATCCTAGAAGACTTGTGGCCCATCCAGATCCTTTCACGTGCGACAACGCAAGCAACCACGATACGATGATCAACCATCTCGCCAACATCCTGTCTGACTTCCCAGGCAATGCAAACCGTACACGTTGCTTCCCTCATATCTTGGCTCTCGTGGCCCGATGCATCATGCGACAATTTGATGCCCCAAAAAACACGAAGAACAGCGAGGAGGAGGATCACGATGGTGTGGAAGATATGGTTGATGCGCTGGAGGAGTTGGAGAATGAGTTAGAGGGTAGAGTAAGGGAGGAAATGACAGAGGATGAGATAAGGGAGTTTTGTGTGTGTGTGTAATCACCACCCTAACAAGTTTCACTCGGTCGGCCATGTCTGAGTTTGTCCAAGAGCACGTATGGTTGCCACTGAAACCCTAGATAGAAGTTGATTTCTGAGACAAAGACCCACCATTGGGAGAATGGGTTTACTGTCATCAAACTCATCCGAGAATTCACTATCCACAGCAGCACGGCGACATTGTCAGGTCGTTTCTTCCGCTCGTTTCGTAGCCTTGGTTGTTTCGTTCCCGTGGGGATCAAAATGCGAACTGATCAGTGATGATGTCTTCCATCCATTTCTATTCCCCTCCAAACGAGAGAATTCTTCATGGTTTCCACTGGCGCTCTTGGCAATCTTCTCGTCTAGGATCGTGGCCAAGTTGGGAGTAGTGATGACGTCCTCCATGCACAAATCGTGGTGAGGGAAAACCTCCTGGAGCAGAACTTGTCGAGACTTCTTGGTCTTCTTAGACCCATTCCAGAACCAACAATTGAAAAGGAATGACGATGAATGATTTTGGCCACCGTGCGTTTGGATTCTGGAGGAGTAGGGTCCGCACATTTTGAAGGAAGTGATGTATCGTCACTGAGTCAGAAAACAGATGATGATTACAGGCGTTGGCAATGGGTATGGCGCTGGACTTGCCGTAATAAGAGGGATATCCCAAACTTGTTACGGGCCGTTCTCACCATTTGCCTGATCCCAATGCGAAGTGGTGGTTGCAGGGATAGCAAACTCGTCATTGACACCCGTTGCATGTTCAGGACGAGGAGCGGTTGCTAGCGATTGAAGGGGGCGCTGGGTCGTCAAGTATTGCTCCTGGTTCGTCGAGGAGATCATCGGCCATCATTGCAAGTGCCCTAGCCGTTGGGACCCGTTTTCATTTGGGAGTCACTGTCTGAGGACGATAGTGTTGCTATCTCGTTCGTTAAACTAATCATCCACATAGACCACTAAATGTGTGCTGGGTAGGGCAATGGAACCCGTTTGACATTATGTCACTTTCAGGACGGACGCCCCAGTCCTGCATCAACATTGAGGAAAGATTTGCGTATGCGAGAAGCCCTGCCGAGTCAGGTCGACGACCAATGAAATACCTATCAACACATAAAACGCGGTCGTGTGTTGACGCTGGCGGGGAGTGCGAGGGTGCGAGGACGAGCGGTTTGCGTAGCTTGCGTTCGGGTTGGTGAAAAATTAGTGTCGAAAAGGGATTGTCAGCACCTCTTGCTTGACCAAGACTAGAACATCGGTCCCTCCATGCTCCAACCACCACTGAACGGGGGGGCGCAATGTTACCCGCCACAGCGAGCTTAAGGATGACACCCACTCAAGCCATGCTGCCGTCAAATTGGCACACGGTAGATGCTTGCACTGGCCCGTCAAACAATCCAATAGGACTAGATTATTTTGTCAGCGTCATGATTTCCTTTGGTACCAACGCGGGCCTGCGTCCGCGGTCATATCCTGGAACAGTTTGCTGAGCATGTAACGAAGTGCTCTAACATGTAACGAAGTGCTCTCGAGGGTGGGTGGTAGTTGGGATTCGGGAACTGGTGTTGAATGCTGGACGGCGGAGCCTCATCGCTGCGTCGACAACACACTGTAGCACGTGGTGCCGTTCGCAAAGCGCAGACTCGTCGAAGGGCGGAATCCATCATAGGGCTTGAAACAGTCGTGCCAGCAATGAAATGCGCTGCCATGGTTCAAGGGCTGACTTGGGAAGGGTAAGGAGGTGTTTCATCACATGGGGCGGGCACACCCACGTCGTTCTGACAAGTTGGCGACACAGAAACATATCAATGTTGCAGGAATACGTGACACTCGGTCCAGGGCATTAGCTTTATACCGAGTTGGCAGCTTCAAGGCAGCTTTGAATACTAAATCAACAACAACTTACGTCACAAGGGTTGCTTTTATCGACGACAGTATGTACCTGATGTAATCCCTCCTGAAATCTACACCGGCAGATATCCACGCACTTCAGGACATCATTCAAGTCGTCGCCTCTGTCGCCTGGGCTGACAAAGATATTTACAGCTTTGCAGTTGGATAAGTATGTATTACAGAGTATTAGTTCGGATCACGAACTTCCACCCCGGCCTATTCAGAAACTTGCTGGGCCCAGCAGCGACAGCCAAAAGATGCGACTATGGATACCATAGGTTATACTTGGCTTCTTATTTGGTACCCTATCTAATTTATTGGAAGCTAACGTGGATCTGATCAGAATGTCCATTAGATCATAACAATGATTAGCACAAAAAAAAAAGGAAAGTTGAGAGGGTTGCATGGATTATGATTCGGTGATGAGAAATTTGCAGAAAAAATGATGCAGGGTATAGGTGGGTACAACCATCGCAAGTGGCAAATGCATTGTGCCAATGCTTTCCGTCCGCAAAGCGATTTCGTGGGAGGTGGGAGTAGCCCCAGCTACTGTGTGCAAGAAAGGGCAGGGTGCTCCACCCCATCTCAAGAACAAGGGAAAGAGAAGTCGATGGTAGGTGTGGATTTGGAGGAGCAGCGAACAGGCTGGTGTTGTAGTTGACCTTCCGTCACTACTCTTGTCTTCAAGCCCTAAAAGCCTCATCTTTGGGCGTGACGAGCCTCATTGACGAAGGCAGAAGCGGGGGTCTGCGTATTTGTACACTCGAGGTGGCGAGATGAGTAATGAGGATGATGGACCCGATGACGGCCCCAGAAAGAAGCATGAAGTGCGAAGAGATATAAGTTGATATAATATAATACGCCTGAAAGAAGGAGGCGAGAATTCCTCCAAGCAAAAAGGTCTTCGGGAGGGCATATGCGAAGGCGACACCTTGAAATTTGATGCGAGGGGAGCAAACGGCGGAGAGATAGTTGTGGGCCGGCCCTGCACCAGCATCCGCAAGCGGTCGGTGTTTGTAAACGAGGAAGAAAGCTGTGAAAATGCTGAGGATAGCAAAAGAAGTAGCGGTATAAAAAAAGGGAGGAAAGAATGGGGAGAAGAAACAGGCAATTTGAAGACTAGACGCGATGCTGTCAATGTTTGTCAAAAGCAATGAGTTTTGTTATGTGCTTACAGGAGTAGGACAACTGATTGGACAGCGGTCACCCGCCAGCCTTTTACTGTACTTGTCATGAAAGCATTCCAGTCGCAAGCGTAGACAAATTTATCAATGAAAAGTTCATTGAGACGCTTTGCGTACGGTATCGATGTGCGCAGTGTGATTCGGGAGACCCATGCTTGAATCCACCGAGGCTCTTGATATTCGTCGACGAGTATAGAATTATCCCGGGTGAGACGGGATTGTTCTTGGCCGTAGTGCGTCTCGTATCTATTATAGGCTAGAAAGTCGGACAGTTCAGTAAACCGATCTGGCCTCAATCAAACACTACCTTACCGACTACTCTCCATAACCTGGCGACAAAACAGACTGTGTGGCCTTCATGTATTCGGTCTGGAAAAAATTGTCAATTCAAGTTACAAGGGGAATTGAACATATCTTAATCACCTCTAGAAGCTGTCAAAAGGTTCAGAAACTTCTCGCACATCACTGCATCGTACGGAAATGTCGAGAGACTCGAGGTTAGCGTATCTACATTGTCCATTCAATAAGACGATGACTCTGGTAAAATTGTAGCTTACCAGCGAGCGCATGAGAAAAGACAAGAATCAAATCATCGATGCCGCTCTGAAGCGATCCTTGGAAGTGCATGCAAAAATTCTCGATGTGTACCCAGAATTGTTCCTCGAGCAGAATTTCTAAACGAAACAAGATGTCAGAACAATAGATAGACTGATGGTAGGTCCACTTACTCAAATGAGAAGTGGAAATGGTGTCATTCAATCCCATCACATCGGTGCTAAATGGTTCCAGCCAGAAAAGAGCCTTGGTGGCACGGTCAACAAAGTAATATGTACAATCGCCGCCGTCGAGCTTGAGGAATAGTTCCACGGTGTTGTTGAAATGAAACCCTTTGTTCGCCGCGTGCTTTTCTGCGGTTGCGACCCAGTTGCAAATTTTGTCTCCGACAACCGCATCGTACATGTACGACTCCGTGACGACGCTGAGGCTCCCCGCGCGATGAAAGTATATGTTGCCCTCTGGGTGGATAAACGCGGACCATCGCGGTGGTAAGTAATCCGGTCTAGTAATAAAATTGGTTCAGATTAGTGGACGTGAAACAAGGGTCATACGTACAATACATCCCGAGTGTGAAGAAACATCTTAGGTTCAATGATCGCAGAGCAACGCTGAACTCTGACGCAAATTCATCAGAAAATGTCTGCGATTCGAACAAGATCCAGGTACTTCTTCACAACGTCATATCGTCCTGTATCTTGGGGCAGAATAGGTCTCAGGGATCCAGTGGGAGTGTAAAACTTCGACATCGGCCTTGAGATTGAAATTTGAAGCTTGAAGGTCTAAGAAGAAAGTGGGGAAGATGATGGCTCGGGAACCAGCTTCTCAAGCTCAAGGCTTTTATGTACTTGACTCGGGAGTAGCCGATCGTTTGTAGGCGTTTGCCTTATAAAAGCATCGCCCTCGGCGCTTGGTGCCTTGCTGGAATTTATGTAGATTTTTCTCACTTTCAGAGCTTTTCAGCGCCTTCGGACATGCCATTTTATTGCTTATGATTATTTGATTTGATTATTATTCAACTAAACTATTACAGTGATGCCGTACCGATGCCGCTCTTCGCCAACCTTCGGTTGGTTCATCGCGGCCTCTGGAGAGCTCACAGCTTGCTCTGGTTCAATCAAGGTTCAAACGTTCAATAGAAGTTTGGAAGAGGAGTCTTAGAGGACGGCCTAGGTAAACTTTTATTTGCTAATGCTTGACATGGCGATGAGAGGCAAATTCGGCCAGATAGAAGCAGAAAGTTTAACTTTGGTCCTTGGAAGAGGACGGCCCCTAGGTAAACTTTTATTTGTTGATGCTTGACATGGCGATGAGAGGCAAAGGGCAAGGCCACTTCGTAGGATGTGTCCGCCGGTTAGCAATTCGGTATTTTTGTGGGGCATCATGATTCATGAATGGATTCTTAAATCTCCTGGTCTCCATGTTAAGCAGCCAGCGACCATCTCACAACTCATTCTACTGGTTAAATCTGCGTTCAATGCCATATTCGTTGGGTAGTTGTGAGCAATCCTTTCATAACTTCAAGTTAGTCCAAACAAATCCACTGTGAAGTGGTTGAGAATTGAGCCTTCTCTCACAAATCAGGTTGATTTCCACCCGCGTTGGGCTCGAAGCGATACAATATGAAGACTATTCCACCCTTCTGAACACATTCGCGCTCGATATCTAGGGATTAACACTTTCAGGGATTCTTAATGCGAGCATAGTATGTCTATATGTTGAGAAAGGTCGTCTTCGATCCCTTGAGCAAGAAAATGGGGAGCTCAAGATGTGAGAATTGATTCGCAGGGAGAGATTAATTAGTTGAACCGCAATCGTACAATAGTCATAGTTTTGAGATCTTCGACGCTTCAAACAAGAAGACATAAGTTTGAGATATTCCCTGACCAAAGGCAATTCCGTTTATTCATCTAAGCCTGTCAACGGTTTGAAGGGCCAAGGCCATGATCATGAATCAGATTTAATAGACCATGGAAACTTTGAGCATTGAAGCGTTTGGACTTAGCGCTTCGAGCGCTGAAGCCATTGGAGTTTCCCTGAGGCTGAGAAGGTTTTTCGGTTTCGGACATGGAGCTGGTGGAGAACTGAACAGAATGGCGTTGATTGGCTGGCTCTGGTAGCTTAATCATCGTCCATCCACTTTCAATGATCGAGTACCAGTTGGCGTACGATGAATAGAAGTCTGGGAAAGCAGTACGACTCGTACGAGGACGAATGGGAGCTGCTGTTGGGTGTTCAACGTTCAACTTCGAAATTGTACCGGGCAACCTTGATTAATGGGGTTTATCCAGAGCCATTCTACATGGCTGAAGAGGTCGCCCTCGCGTCTGCATCATGTCGATCCATCGAGAATCTTCAGGGTACTTAAAACCGTGAATTTCACACGTTCGCAATACGATGGCTTCCCTTGGAGGCTCTGATCATCCTTTCCGCGTTCGCGGTCATCTCCTGAGAAGGACCAGGGAGTGGGGTCACTGGGGTGCCAGCTTCAGCCGCCTCGGAAATTATCTCACCACGCCTTCTGACGAATGAGAAGTACCATCATCCGGCAAGCCGTGGCGCAGGAGGTGGCGAAAACGTAATGTGTTTCTTCAACTGCGAGAAGAAGCTTCCTGTATTCTGATCGAATCTAACATTATACGGTTGTAGAGGACTGCAAGCTTGATTTTGTTGATCGTCATTTTGCAGATTCCTGATTGTCCATTCCCGAGATGCTGCCCCTTCGAGGATGCCTCGTGTTGTAGGTTTGGACAACTCTGGACAACTTGAGCCTGTCAGCAGTGACAGCGGTGAGGGGTCTTTTGGTATCGGTCGGCTATCAGGAAGCCATTGACAATGAAGTTGTATGAAGGATGCAGCGGGGCGGGAGAGAGGAGGAGATTCGATATGCCTGTTCGACGTTTATGTTATGTAACGGTAACGGTGAGGAAGGTCCCCGCATCTGTTTCGAGCGGATATTCGCGTGCCATAATCACCAGCTGTCCCGGGAAACTCTAAACTGAGTACTTGAGTACTTGAGTGCTTTCCAGAATGATTTTTCTTTTTGTTTGTGGTAAGGCGTTTTCGGCTGATTCCAACTCACCGATCAAATTGCCCAACACACACCATGGGTGGTTAACAATCTAACTTGCACAATCTAACTTACCCTGACAAAATCCAAGTTAACTTATTGACCGTCTTTCACATGTCCTCTTGGCCGAGTGGTTACATGTTGGATTTCTTTTTGGCGTCTCAGGTTGGATCCCCAACCGCGCCAGTTCTGTGTTTGATAACGACTTGCGAGTGCGAGCTTATGACTCCTACTCGCTGGGGGACTTGGTTCTGAACAACTTAACCACTTATGCAGTCTTACGTCGCTTACTGACTTCAAATAAGGTATTCGTTCCAGCCTGGCGCATGCCCAAGCGCCCAAGCTGAGGGGGGGGGATCGGAGCCCATATCCGCTCCGGGCATTCTCCGTCTGTCTGACCAACTCCAGGGATGTATTTGAAGTAATAAATCTGCTGGCCCGATTCCTTGCGCATTTGTTAGTGGAACTTCGGTATCGCAGGCACAATCTAGCAAAATCTTCGGGGCGTTCGAGGGCTTGATCTCTTCAGGCCAGTCCTCATGCCCCGTTGAGCAAGTTCGTGAACTGGCAAGCAATGTCGTAGCTAACAAGCAGCCAGCAGACGTCAATCCATTTTACGACCGAGCAGAAGATATAGTCCATATTCGAATAAGTACCTTAGAACGAACTAAATTAACAAAAAAACAACGATAAGAAAGGTGAAAACCCGTACCGTTTACCCTTCTGAATTTTCCCCATCCCCAGGGAAAGTATCATCTCCGAACGACCACATGGTGCCATCCCCACACCATTATACCTGAGACCCTTTGAAAATTCGGTGCTCGCCTTGGCGAGCGCCTGGAATCCAACACAGGTACTGACCTGGCTGGGTCTCAGTTACCAATCAGCATGAGAAGATGGCGACACTCGCATCTTTATGGGGGTAGCATGAAATTAATTCCAGGTGTGGGCAGGTCTGGGCAGGTTGGGCATTGAATGGCCAACTCTGCCGAAGAGGTACCAGGTGCCCACCGTCGTCATGCCCTCGCCCGCCCCACTTGAGCATCTGGAGGTGGCGCCATTGCAGGATCATTCGTGATAGAGCCCGATATCGAGAGTGCATTTCTGAAATGGAATTTACGGCGGAAATTACGGGCCAAACAACGGCGGAAATTACGGCGGCAACTTCCGTCACTCACAAGAAAGATAAGAAATATCGCCTTTCATAACACAATCTAAGGACACATTCCATTGAA
>JAIFHD010001487.1:0-18767 GCA_019721455.1 Psilocybe mexicana
TGGTGAGGCCAGGCACTGAGAAACGAGCGGGGCCATGCTCGTTATCGTACCAATCTACATCAAACCTGATGAGAGGCCGCCAGTGGAATGTTATGTTGCCACATACCATTGAACTCGTCAACTGAAACTTGGTCACCTGGGTCTCCAAACACGAAAACTAGGCCTGAGGACATCGCGAGGTGGTTCGATTTGAAAGGGCTGGATGTTTTAGATGTTTGGGTGCAGAAGAAGAGATAGGCACTACTTGTTCTCAACGATCCGGACCAGGGTGATATGAGAACATCACGTAACCATCATGAATGTTTTGTTCTCGCGCGTTGCTTGAATGCATGTAGAGGGAGCTTGATGGAGTTAATGTAGCAGACCAGAACGAATATTAAAAAAAGAATAAATTTGTGGGTTTATGTTGGCTGCAAAGGACAAAATGAGATTGATACTGCTAGCGCTACCACCATCCACGCTAGCTCTGCATTTTCATGAGAGTTTTTCCTACACAAGATTAGCGATAAGACGCGGGATCTGGCAAAATCCAAAATAACACTTACGAATTTCGGTGACCAATCGTTTATTGAATATTCTTGTGAAGCACAAACGGCCTCGAGGATGATTTCAATGGTTTGAATATCTTGATGGCATTCGGGGTATGGATAGTAGCAAGAACGGCGGGATCTCGAAGGTAATCGGCGTTGGACCAATCGTACAAAGTGAGGTAATTGTAGGCAGGCTCGGCGGATGAAGGATCGACCTTGCCAGTCAATTCGACGGCGGGGTCGGCAAGCTTGAATCGTCTGGCACGAAGGCAGCCGGCCTTCAGTACATCGGGAATATGTTCTTCTTCATGCCAGCTATTGAAGTCTGATTCCAACGCAGATGGAACCTCTGCTCTGACGACGAGAATGAAGGTTGCTGGGGTGTCCTGGGGCGAGGCAGAAGGTGCCCACTTTTCAGAAATCTGGTCATATATGCCACGGTTGAGAGTAGCAAGACGTGGAATGAGAGCCTTCTCTCTGTCAGATGCTTGGGCTGCAAGGGATTTGTAAGGCGCGCTGGATGCGACTGAGGAGCTGGATAAATCATAGATCGCCACCACTTGAATCTGGGGTAAGATCGCATACCTATGCAGTCACATATCGTGTACTCATCAACTTCATACTTAGCGGAGGCGTAGGCATGTTCGAACCTAACATCAGTTTCGTCGAAGATACCCTCGACCCCACCCTCAACTTGGACCGAGGCTTCACGATCATGGGCTGGCTCAGCGCGTCAAACACACAAGCATGGCGCACCTTCGTCTCCATCGAGTCTCCAGATGCCGACACCTCGCTCTTCAACGTCGCGTTGCCGCCCGGCAGCATGCAGATTTACTTCGCGTACATGGTCAATAGCAACACCGCAAACCGGGGGTTCGCCGTCACGAACATCACTGCGCCCGGACCGAACACGGAGTTCCATCTTGCCGTATCCTTGACGAACAGCACCCATCTTGATATTTATTTGAACGGAGTCCTGCAACCATTCGGTAATGCCACCCTCGCTGCTCCAATTTTCAATCCCCCAACCGTGAGCATACTCAGGAGTGCATGGATGAAGGAGTGCAAACTGATGACACCTTTTCTTTTATACAGAAAACCGTTGTACTGAGCAAAACCAAGTTCCAAAACGTAGGCGGAGCCCAATGGGACGGATTGATCCACGGAGTGGATATTTTCAATAGAACGCTGACTCCGGTAAGGCTTTCATGACCATCGTTCTATCATAGTACCCTGACTCTGACTCTTGCAACAGTATGAAATCAGAAGCGCAATGCAATACACCAGCCAAATCTGAGTATGGGCAGATTTTAAATTCCCAAGATTCAATCCGCTCAGATACGAATAGCTTTCCGTTGTATAAACTACTCCGAGTCTCTTACTAGAGTGACAAATACATTATCTTCGGATTTTTAAGCTATCTGGAACTTTCCATCTCAAAGTCCGGACGCATTCTGTGCATGGCTTTATTCACATGACGCCCATCAAGACGACCACATTGACTACGCTAGCCTGAGGTCCATAGAGGCCGTTGATTTTGTTAATATACAACCATCAATTGGGTTTACCATTGGGCGCCAGCTGAGTCAGGGCGCTTCTCCTAGTTCCCGGGCCGACCTACCGCATCATGATTCTTGTCAGGCATGCCGATGATTTAGCGCCGATTAGCGTTGCCAGTGCCTGTCATGTTAGGCTGCTACCAGTAGCATAATATGCTAAAGTAGCTCTAGGGCATGTTGGATAAAATCTCCCGGGCGTTCATGATAATGAGGCCGTTGTAGAGAAAATCTGATGTCGTGGTGGTAGAACACTCGATTCGCAGCTTCTTGAGCCGCGGAAGACAGGCGAGGCCCGCTAAGACGTCCTGTGGATGAATGAAACAACAAATCATGGTCCACAAAGAGGAGTCTACATAAGGCCCCCAAAAGCTGTTGAACGGCTGAATAACCGTCTGTGGTTTTTGTGCGCAGAACACTGTCAACAGTGCTTTGAGGTAGTGCTTTTGTAGTTTCTCCAGAGAGACAAACCTGCTTCAACTGTTCGACTCGCTCAAAGACCTTTCGGAGCAATTGGAATCAACCAAACATATGCCAGTGGTTGGGGGACACGGTTTGAATTTTAGGTCAAAGACGAGGTGTAATACAAAGCTAAGTTAGAGAACATACGCAGAAGAGGGGAGTGAAGGTAGACAGTCGCGAGGATTGCTGCCTCCCCTACTTACATCTTAGGCATCCAGGATCATTCTATTATCAGATATCTCTTCCAGTGGCTGAGATCTGATCTCGCCCGGCGTGATCTTGTTGGTGCGCGCCCAACAAGATGATCTATCAAAAAAAGGTAGGCCGTGAGTATGTGTACACTTAGAACGTCGACTCCAAGCCTGTGAGGGGAATCGCATGACCGTCAAAGTGACTATCAGACACTCCGTCGTAGAGTAAAATGATATAATTCTCTGTTTTTGAAGTTCTTACTGTCATGTTCCAATGAAAAGAATTGTTTGGTATGGTTAGTTATTCAAAAGATTGAGGCGGATATTTTGGGTGACAGACCTAGTGACTAATACAGCTTATAACGTCTTCTTTTCTTTTCCACAATCGATAAACAACAAGTGGGACAAAATATCTCAAAAAGGGTAGATTTTTGAAGCCAGAAAGACATTGGCATATCAAACCATCTCAGCAGAGTACTTCTCGACTTCGCTATCCCGGACCACTTGATTATGAACAGAGCGCGCTCCTGATATGATGTCGTTGTTTTCGATTTCGTACTCCCCAGAAACGGGGTTGTTGGGCATACAGCCTCCTTCGATGGCACCCAAGGGAGATTCACTGAAGTTCGGACATGAGAGTGTGTCTTCAATGGATTTCTTGTGAGCGCGGGCATTCCTCAAAACGATAGCAGAGAACTGCATGAAAGAGGTCAAGTCGATAGTGCGTTTGATAGATCAAAAGATACACTCACATTTAATCCCTGTGTTACAGACAGAAAAATGAGATGAGGGAAGTTGCAACAAGGTGTGAGCTTAGAACTCACGAGAACAGGTATCATCTACGGGCCATAATCCATGAGTAAGGTACTAGAGGAAAGAGAAAAAATATCCAGACCCAATTAGAGAAGGTGCGGATAAGCGGTGATTGAAGGTACACAGTCGCAAGAATCGCGGATTCTCCCACAATGTAGATGGCCGCTGTTGGAGCGATGAATGAGCTTTAACTTTAAGCAGGAATACTAGTGGAGCCTGCGTGATGGTCTCTTACCAGATTCAATCAAAACGGCGGCGATGTGATGTGAAACGGGCCTCCTGGAGTTGACCGTTACGTTTGCAGCAACAGACTGTTGCAACGATAATATTTTCCAAATGATCAAAGCTGGAACAGGTTCTCCCATCAGAGCTGCAAGAATATACCAAGGTTTATAGATGGCGCACTGGTACTGAGTAAATTCTGGGCAAGTGTTGACGCAATGAAAGGTCCGTTGAGATTGACTCGTGTGACGAAGATGTTGCCGAGGAAGAGACCTAAAATATGGAACAGGTCGGTTTCATCAAAAGATGTGTTGTTAAAAAAAGAGAATGAGATGACGTGCCAACATTTGCCAAGAACATTAAAGTTGGAATAGAGACAGCATAATAACTACGATCCCAGAGGATAAAACATCGATAAACCTAGAAGTGTAACACATCATTTGTTTTATTGTATCGCCCCTCAAAGCCAGACACTTACCAGAAAGAGGGCGCAAACGAGGGTTACAGCGTCGTATATCAGACTTTCAAGACGTTCGACAAGTGAAGATGACTTGAAGAAGGTCATGGATCCCTTGGGTTCGGACGTGCTTGCCATATACCCCTCCATGGTGAAGGTCATATCAATGGCCATGCTCTGGTCGAATGAAACTGAATTGGCCACGATTATGCCTTTGGTTTAGGTTGGACTCACTGCGGTTATCAGAACGAAGAGCAGGATCGTTGTTCCGTATATGTAGAGGAACGAACAGGACTTGGACCTCCTTCTATAGAGAATGTGCATATGTTTGATGAATAGAGCGAAATACACTCCTATAATATTAAATCAGCTCGCGTTCTACCCCTGTTGAATAGGTTGAAGGAATGCTAACCGTAAATCAAAGCCGCAAACATGGTACCCAAGAGATCCGCCTGTGGTATTTCCATGGCCACAGTCGAGTATCTGCTGGAAGGCAATCCAACGGTCAATCTTCTATTTATTAGAAACAAGGAGCCTGAAGTACTCACACTCTGTAAGACGTGTAACCCTCGACGCCTGTGACAATTTTTTGCGAAGCGCTAAGCAGGCCTGAAGGCATCCCCGCCCATCTTAAAGCAAGGATGACTGTTGAAAGATGGAAGATCGTCAGCTTTCTTGATGTTGGTTGAGAGATGTTTTGGGCGAGGGACGAAAATAGAGATTGCGGTGATGATTGTCGGTCGTCATGAAAGACCGTCTTCTTGATGTCTTTTCAAATATACTTTCCTTGAGAGTCCAGGAATATCTAGTCGTGAAAGAAAGAAAAACGAATGTTAAAACAAATCCTTCCGTTCTTGAGTTGATTGGTTGAACGAATTAATTCCCTCCCGAATTCGAAGTAAAGCCCTTCATTTATTTGATTATTTGTACACATTTTTTAACTCTTTGGCAATCTTCCTTGTGTTTGTTTCTCTGAATCAGGCGACGCGTCTTCTGCATCAGATTCCGAGGACTCTGGCGCTGATTGTGGAGGCAATTCATTGCCACTGTCCTCTTCTTCGTCACTGTTAGGGACAATGCCGTGATTAGGGTTCGCGACGAGAAGGTCCTCCGAGTCCAGTCCATTAGCTTCTTCTGTGAAAAATGAAGTGAGAAAACATGAAAACAGAATGAGATTGGGTTTTACCTTTGTTTCGACGTGATTCGTTCCAACTTTCTTCAAGCTCTTGCATGATCCTGTCTTGGGCTGCTTGGATATCATCTGATGTTGTACATTTTTGATATTGCTCGAAAAAGGTGCTAGAAGAAAGATATTGGTCAGAGCATGACAAAAGAAACTTGTGATTGAACGACCAGATCGTACCGATTGACTTTGTAGAATGAACCCCCCCATCCAAAAGAACTGAGCAATTTCTCAGCATAGGTGTTGAATCCGGTGATATAAAAAGCAGCGGCGAGAGCCTCTACACAATTAAGTCTCCATGGTTTTCCATAGTTGGTTGGATTAGTCGCTATGAGATATGGTACTGGTTGACAATACCAACGTCAGCCAACTGCGATCCAGAAATTGGAATGAATGCGTACAGAGCCGTTCGTGGGGACTGGCAATCTTATTAAAAGGAACATCGTCAAGGCGTGCCCATGAACACTCAACAACAGCCAAGCCACCAGCAAGGACGATGTCACGATCAGATGGACTAATAACCTGCTTTCCCTTGGGACTTTAACACTGATTGAGATAACACTTCAGCGATAAAGATAAAAGGAAACACATACGAGACGACGATTCCTCTGAAACGCGAACCAACACGTAACTCTTGTATGAGCCCAAGGCGAGACAATTTCTTCCCGGAGCACCGTCGAGGATCACAGTGATCAAAATCCTAAGAACGATGAGCAGGAAGTAATGAAGAAGACATCCAAGTAAAAAGTCACCCACCCACATGGCTACGGGGACTTCAATTTTAACATCCGTATCATCATCACCTTCAAGGTGTTCGAGTCAAAATTAGACGGCAATGCCACTTGATCAAGGTGAAAGAGGCACAGAACACACACCTTCACCCGATGTCTCCTCAGAACCAGATCCGTCGTCTTCAGGGTCGTCTACAGCACTCTCAGGACGATCTGCTACGCCAGGGATATCCGACGCCTCTCCTCGAGCATAGTCTCTTCCGCGCCCTTTGTGTCCCGTGAACCCTCTGCCTGGTGGTCGTCCAGAACCCCTTGGATGTTTATGTCCCCGGCTTGAGGAGCTGGCGCCAGGTCCGTTGGATGAGTTCTTCTTCCCCATTTTCTTCGCGCCTACTTGATTTTGGGAAATAAGAGGTGTGGATCTGAGAGTAGATATGACATTGCTGGAAGTGATTGAGCACAAAGGGCAAAAGAAATCGTGGGAATATAGCTACCCTCCCATAATTTTGCCATCAACCACTTCTCCGCGACAAAAGCTCTTCCGCCTCCCATGTTTCCGACACTAGCCAGGTTCTCAAAAGCTTCAAGAGCACCTCTCACACCAAAACGAGGGAACAAAGACTATTATAAGGGTATCCAGCCCTCATTGCTTTTCTGTTTGTGTTCGGACTCACACCTATCACGTAGGAACTAGGCAGGCGTTTCTTCCCGGAGGACGACGAACTGGCGCTCCAGGTTCGCATGTCATTGGAGGCAAGGCAAAATATCGCCTCGAAGATGAAAAAGTGCGCGTCTATGTCGCACCTCCGGTAGAATCAATAGAGAACAGCTCGGTTCGTCCATCATTCTCAAGTCTTTCTCCCCGCCTTTGCCTCACACTCCCTTTCTCATCAGTTGAAACCATATGTTGCCCTCGGTACAAGGCTCAGCGAAGACCACCGAATCGCTCTTTTTGGGGTTACCAGAAAGAGAAGCGAAAGCCCTTTTTCTCCACGGCGTTTCCTTGCCCTTTCCAAAGCACATAACCATGCGCTCAATCACCCGTCAACTCCAATCATACCCACTTTAAAGGGACTAGAAATCGAACCAACCTGGATGAAAGCGCAGAAGAGACTTGGACTTCTGCCTTCCGTACCCCCGGCCAAATCAACGCTGACGGAGGCCGTCCCAGTTTCGCCCAAACCCACATCTGACTAGTGCAGCAAAATATCGTGGAAGGCAAAAATTACCAGAGATCGTGATGAATTGTGAGTTTTATCTCGATTTATTTTGGCTAGGCCTGATTTCTGTGTCCAGAAGACTCACTTCGGAATATCTCAATGGGAGCATATTGATCGCGAGGTTGTTGAACCCTTTCACACTTTCACACATTGTACAGTACACTCGCTCGCCGTCTTTAGAGCCGATATATTCCCCGCAATAATGAACTAATCCATCTTTTCACTTGCCTGATTTCGGACATTCCATCGACCTTTCGACTTTGTACCCTCCCCGCTACAGCAACCAGGTCATTGCGGAATGAATTTGTTTTAAAGCGTGGCCCACATTACTCTGACCAAATTTCGACGTCTAACACAAATGATTTCAGCCTTGTCTAAAATGCAAGCTCGTGCCAATCCCGATATAAACTTACCAGTATGTGCCTTCAAGACTCAGTTTACTTTCCCCCCATTCGTTACAGCTCCACAAGAATCGACACGCGCTGACCTGTACCAATCTGCAAAAACATCTGAATTGAAGAGCTCGGCTTTAAGAAAGCACGAAAAGTTCAATCTAGTCTGAGTCAGTCGTTGCATCCAGACCAAATGTTTCGTCCATCGTCGCGTCAATTCCAACCGTTTCAGGTTTCGTCAGGCGTATCTCAAAGCGACCCGGCGCTCACTGCTTGACTCAGGTATATATTCGACCAAAAGCGATATGGTGGTAAACCTCACTTGATCTAACAACCCGACCATGTCTTCAACTCATAAATCTCAACAACCCTGCGGCGTAGCATACGCTCTCTCCAACGCAAAGCCTGTTCGCACTTCCCAATCCCTCTTCGATCTTCTAGGACGAGTCGCCATCGTCACAGGCGGCCAGCGCGGAATCGGTCTCGAGATCGCCCTCGCCCTCGCCGAATCCGGGGCGAATGTCTATTGCGTTGGGGTCACTCCTCAGCCCTCAAAGGAATGGCTTCAAGTCCAAAAATTCGTTTATGAGCTCCCAGACCTCCGTGAAGGTCCAGGCATCAAAAAAGGGAAGCTTGAGTACGTCTGCTGCGACGTGACGGACCAGAAGGCCATTTGGGATCTGTTCGAGAAAATCGCGAACAAGGAGGGGAGGTTGGATATCTGTTTTGCGAATGCCGGTGTCCTCGCTGCCGTGGACGTTTTGGACTATTCTGGGGACGATTTTGATAACGTATGTCGGTGATTCGGTATCAAGATCGACGACTTATTCTGTCTCTGTCTTGCATTCAGGTCATGAAAGTGAACGTCAACGGTGCACTTTTCACTGCTCAGGCAGCAGCTCGGCAAATGGTGAAACACAATATCGCAGGTTCCATCGTTTTCACTGCCAGCATATGCGGTAGCGTCGCGAACCAGGTAAGACGATGCAGTATGATGATCATCCTCGGGCAACCTCACCTAACTTTTTTGTTTCTTCGACGTCTTGACGAACAGGGAATGCATTGGACTGCGTATAATACCAGTAAAGCCGCCGTCTTACAATTGACTCGCTCGATGGCAAGCGAGTTGGGGTCCAAAAATATTCGCGTCAACTCAATCAGTCCTGGACACATATACACCGAGTGCGTTGTCGATTGTCGATTGTCGTCACTCCTGGATCTCCTCTCCTAATTCAAACCTTCCTCCTTTTTTTTTTTTTTTTTTTTCCACCAGTATGACCAAGACTTTCCTGAGCGACAAGCCAGATTTGGAGAAGGAGTGGTGCTCTAAGAATCCACTTGGGCGTCTCGGAACGCCCGACGAGTTGCGAGGTGTTGCTCTCTTCCTTGCGAGCGATGCATCGAGCTTCTGCACAGGGTCCGAGTGAGTGTATCTCGTTTTGCATGATTTTCTCTTACGATTGACGTTTGTGCGTGTTAGTTTGGTTGTAGACGGAGGTCATCTGGCGTGGTGAAAGCGATTGGTAACTGGCAACTCGTTGTGATACATATCCTAGTTATAGTGTCCCGATATTCTCCAATATAGGATCTGTCGAGGCTCCCATGTGCGACTCATCTTAAGTGAATTATACAACAGTGCCAGTGGATGTCGTTAAAGGAAGCGTGTCACACCTGATACTCATCAAAGTGGACGACGAGAACCAGACTTCAATTACAGCCGCGACAAATCTTAACATCATGATAGTGTACATCGAACGAATTTGTTCTGATACAACGCGACTAAACAATTACACGGCAGCCTGAGATAGACGAGGGGAGAATGAACTAGGAACAAGTGCAAGCCTTGTCGGTGGACGTGCAGCCGCATGAGTCTGATTTACCCTTGCAAGCGCACTGCGAAATCATACGGGAGGTCAGAGTGATTGTGAGGATCACAGGTGGAATGAAAGCATACCTTGTCGGTGTGCGCCTTGTTGGGGCACTCGGGGCAGTGGCATTTATCCTTGGGGCACGCACATCCGGTTCCAGATGGGCCGCAAGCTCTGGATCGGTGCCAGATTAGAAAATGTACCACATAGCTATTCAGAGGCAGTACTACTCACTGGCAGGCGCTTTGACAGGTGCAATCGGTGGCCATTATGAAGATGTGATTTCAAGTTGTGGTGTGGGTAGGTCAAGAGTATGAAGGAACGCAAAATAGTTTGGAGTCGACTATTTGTATGGGCGGGGACTCATGACGTTGCCTGGAGTTGTCTGAGACTTGAGTCATTTTTAACGGTCTTCGGTCATGGGGCCTGATGCAAATATTTACCTCATTGTTTAGCATCTCAATTGGTCACGCTGCGGAAGCAAAAGTCTATAGTAATGATCGGCAATTGCCAAGCCGAGACTCACTTCCCGATTAAGATAAAATTGCTTTTTTCGTACATGTCCCGCACAAGCCGTTGTCCTTGGATTTCTTTTCATTCCTGCATGTAGAGACGGTCAATGAAATAAACGTGGGACCATTTCAGAGAAGACTCTTCCCGTGGGATTAGAGGTTTACTTTAGACAGCTTCGTAAGTTCTCTCTCCTATGTCTAAAAATAGACTCACATAAATAGTTTCCGTGGATTCTTGGTGGATTCATAACCGTGACGAGCATCATCGCGGATATTGTCAAAATAATATTTTACAAATGTTTACACGGAGTAGATATCTTGCGTATGTACATGGATCAGACTATCAACGAAAACCTTGGACTTTCAACTTGAAATGGAGAGATGAGATATTCAGCAACGGACGCAAGGTCTTTATCATCTGTTTTTGAAACTCTGCGACAGTGTTGATCCTCACCCCCTCCCACATCCGTACCTTCTCATGAACAGTCAACACCATCGTCACCCTGCGAACTGATCGGTATTCTGGTTTGCGCAAGATGGTGGACAGGTGCGTCCAGAATGGGTGTCCTGTCAATTCAGGGGTATTGTGGGGATTGGATTGAAGTGGGAAAAGAATAGTAATGTCGAGAAAAACGAGGTTGCTTCGCTGAGAGATCGAGTCGAGGGCTTCTGCGAGGCCGGTTAGATCTCGACCGGACCTGCCGTAGGACATCCGAACGACAAATTTCTGCAAGGCGGATAACTTTCCAAAGTCGAGTGGACCTGGAAACCCAGTGAAAACCAGATCCGGATAAAACTGGAGTGGGTGAATATTCGATGGCCTCAGCTTTAGTCACCCGGAATAGGCCGGGGACAGCTGATTTTGGCCAGTTTTGGCCTCGTGGCTATTGATCGGAGTTATTAATAGATTTTTTTCCATCAATCGTTGAATGGAGCTCGTGAACGACGTTGCCTTCAGCGTCCTCCTCAATAATACACCCTCCATACACTGTCATATAGGCTGTTGATGCCATCTAAAAAGCAATCATGCCACTGCCCGAACTGTAAAGGGGCGCAGCGTGATATCAGGACCATCAAGAAGCACGCTGAACGAAGCGAGTTGCTTGCGCAGGCCGTCCAACGTGATATCGAAGAACACGAAAATCATCGTCTTGCCCTCCTTCAAGCCGGCGAAGGAGATAAGGATAATGAAAATGAAGATGAAGATTGGTCAAACTCACAGACCAATGAAACTCAGGCTAGTCAACAAGGACAACCGTCCCCATCTGTTTCTGAGAGACCAAGTAAACGCCGCCGGTTCGAGTCCGACCTACGTTTAGAAGACAGCGGTGACGAGAATATGGTAGGCCATGTCAATGCATCACAAGCTCAGATGATGAATCATGTATCTATGTCTATTTGTGCCCTTAGATGGGTTCCAATGAATTTGAAAGCAATATCAGTTCAGAGCAAGGGTCACAAATTGTCCCCCAAGTTGAAGTAAGCCTTCCTATGTATTTTCCTGTATATATCATGCTGATAACCTGATCTATATAACAGACAGACGAAGAAACCCATCCTCGTGTTCGAGTTCGAAGACTCCAAATACGTCACGGCTCGGATTCTGAGTCTGAGGAGAATGTCGAACCCACCGTAAATTCAGAGGATGAAAACAGCGAGGAATTACGCGCCCGTGTTGATGCAATGGACATGCTCAATAATTTCCTTCAAGTTGACGAATCAGAAGGTGACGCAAGTGACGAGGAACTAGAGAACGGAGAGGAAAGATTGCCTCCGTCTCGGATCGAACATCTGAAGATCTCCCAGGATTTCATTGACGAAATCAAGGCTGCGACACTCGAGAACGGGAAGCTGGATCCTGCTGCGACGGAGGCTCTCCGTAATCCAGAGCCGGAGGTCATTGATATATCTGACCCTGACGTTCGTTTCTCTTTAGATCTCTATATGTCCTGCACAAATGCATCAGAGGCAACATATAACGGTGTTCGTGATACCGTCATGCGGAGGTTTCCTGAGATCGACGTCCTCTCTCATTATCTGGCAAAAAAACTTGTTTCCGACATCAGTGGTGTTGTGTCTGTGGCAGACGACATGTGCATTAACTCATGCCATGCCTTTACTGGCCCATTTGCAGATCTCGAGGCTTGCTCCATATGTTCCGAGCCACGTTACACCTATATGGGAACCGGGCGACGACGCAGACAAGTTCCGAGGAAGCAGGCGTGTACACTACCGCTAGGACCACAGATTCAAGCACTTCGACGGTCTGTACAAGGTGCAAATGCAATGCGCTACCGCGAAAACAAGACAAAGAAGATCTTTGAGGCGCTCGATGACATTGAAAACGACTTCGACATAATCTACGATGACATCTTCTGCGGAGAGGACGTTCTGAAATTAACAGAAGAACTTAATCTCACCAGTGACGATACCACCGTCATATTTTCACTCGATGGCGCACAACTCTACCAAAGCAAGAAATCGGACACATGGATCGCCATTTGGATTATTATGGACTATGATCCCAAGATCCGTTCACGATCAAAGCGAGTTCTACCCGCCCTTATCATTCCCGGCCCTCACAAGCCTAAAAACATTGACTCATTCCTCTTCCGAAGTTTCCACCATCTTTCAGCAATCCAACGCGAAAACAACGGGGCTGGGATACCTGTTTACGATGCCATAAAACAAGGGATTGTCTTATCACGCACTATATTCCTGCTCGGTACTGCGGATGCATTGGGACTAACTGAAATAGATGGCCGTGTTGGACATCACGGAGCTCAGGGTTGCCGCAAAGGTTGTCAAATGAAGGGACGACACAAACCCAATAGTGGCCATTACTTCGCCGCTCATCTAAAGCCCAACAACTATGATGTGGCAGACTGTACTCACCCAGACTTCGACTTCCGGAATTTCCAACCACAGCTTTCAGCGGAGGACTATCGCGCAAAGCTACTGACAGTGCTTGGCTCAAATGATCAAACCGATTATGAGAAAAACAGGAAGCTTACTGGGATCAGCAAACCGTCGATACTCTCTGGATTACATCCGCGATACATGCTTCCCATTCCCTTATGTTTTACGTTGGACCTCATGCACCTTGTAGGCTTAAATCTGGGCGACCTCTTTATTCAGTTATGGCGTGGCACCTTCAAATGCGACTCCACAGACAACAAGAACTCGTGGGACTGGGTTGTTCTTGTTGGAGATGTTTGGACGGCTCACGGAAGCCTTGTTGCAAAGGCGACAAAATATTTCCCATCATTTTTTCATCGCCCGCCTCGAAATCCTGCTGAAAAGATCTCAAGTGGCTTCAAGGCAACTGAGTTTTATCTCTACCTCTTTGGGCTTGGGCCAGGATACTTCCGTGCTGTTCTTCCGGCAAAGTATTGGAAGCACTTCTGCAAATTAGTCCGCGGAATCCACATCATCATGCAACGCGAAATTACAGGGCACCAAGTTCGGGAAGCGCACAACTATCTCGTACAATTTGTCGAGGAATACGAGAATATCTATTCTCAGCGCCGTCCTGACCGCCTTCATTTTAACCGCCCCAGTCTTCACTCGCTTTTACATGCGGCTCCTGAAATTCCCCGAGTTGGAAATGGATGCAATACAGATCAGTACACCATGGAGCGTGCCATTGGCGATCTAGGGAAGAGTATTCGTCAACCATCTAATCCATTTGGTAATTTAATCCACCTTGCACTTCGTCGTGCTCAAGTCAATGCGGTCAAGGCAATGTGTCCCCAACTCGACGAAGACGACAATAGATCAATACCTCGTTATGCCCTTGATCTGGGCAATGGATATGTCCTTCTACGTCCGCGCGAAAGAGTTGCGCAATGTTTCTCAGATGCTGAGCAAGATGCAGTTTCTCGAGTTTGTGCCAAAGAGAAGCGCCAAAAATGGGGACGACTCCGACTGCCTAATGGACAAGTGGCACGAAGCCTATATTCTGAAACAAAACGAAAATCTGACGACACCCGAGTTTCGAGAAATGTAAAGGTAATTGTTACACCAATTCACGTTACTACCAGGGTCTCTCACACGGATATGCAACACAGATAAAGATCAATGACAAAATTGAATTCGGCGAGATACAATTTTTTTTTCAGGATAGGGATGACGATGATCCAGAAGAAAAGATAGTGTATGCAATGCTCTCACTCTACGGCCCACCAAACCATACAATGCTGGTCGAATCATCGTACACACTCCGTGCTTGCGAATACAAGGGGCAAAACAAACTGATCTGTGTCCCTGCTGTTGATATTATTTCAGTTGTATCCATGCAACCTCTTCCATGCCTACCTGGTGATCCAGAGAATCTATGGTTTGTGGTAGAAAAGTCGGGATTAGACGACGTACAGCTTGTAGAATACTACGAAAATATATACTAGCCGTCGATTTGTTCCAAGTTGGATTGCGTGACAGTATCACAGCATTGTGACACCACGCGTGTCCGAGTTATTTCATATTCTTTCTTTCCTCGTTACCGCCATGTCCACATTTCCAAGTCGTACACCGTACCCCCAACAAGGATCGTATTCTGATCATTACTCACCACCACTACCACCCCCACCACAGGATAGTCATAGAGTGCGAGAACAACCCACACATGCACCCCCTTTTGACCGTTACGACTATCCAACAATCCAACCGCCCGTAAATCCATACACGAATCTCATTCTAATCAAGAATGCATCAAGACAAACTCTTCTCGCGTCGGAAAATGCTGTGTTCCTTGAACTCCTCGAGGAAAATGTTACTCTTAAAAGCGAACTCAAGGTAGCAAAAAAGTACGTAGATCTCAGTATATGCGCATATATTCTTACTTTACCCCCCTCTCCTACAGTGCTCTCCTTTCTCAGAAGGAGAATCTTCGAGCACATGCAGAACCTGTCACTGAAAATCCAGGTCTTGGAGCTGCACATCGCCCCCTCACAATCCAGGTTCCCCCATCACCACCACCATGCATGCGCGACGATTTCCCGGGTGTCAAGATCTGGACACGAGCCGACTGGGCCAAAGAGATCCAGAACTCCGCAGCCAAGGGGGTCCATGTTAAGAAACTTGCCTTCATCACTGACGAAAACGGAAAGGCTGTCGACGACAAGCAGCTGGCCGTTATGGCAAAGGAGGCCAGGACAGCCTGGGCAACCCTCCACTATTACCGTCTCTCGCCTGAGAACTGGAGTGGAAAGATAACGATTGCCGGTGATTTTTTCAGTAACTATATGCGTACTAAATTTCCAGAGCTACGCTGGTGTGACAACGACTGGAAGGTGGACGCATACGGGACAGTGAAGTATCCAGAATGGAAGCCCACTCGAGATGGGGGGAACCTTTTACGTGAGTGCCTTATTCTCTGCAAATAAAATCCTTTATATCATCGTCACTGAACAGGGCAAAACCCCTCCATGAAACTCACGGCGCCGCCTGCGAAGATCAAAAAGGAGAAACCATCCGGCTTTCGCCAAACCCAACCACCCCCTTCCCAGAAACGACGACACGTGGACTCCGACATTATTGAACTCGACTCAGACTCGGATTCCGAACAAAATCGAAAAGAGAAGAAAAGACGAACCCAAAACACGAAGACCACGCTGCCTATCTCTGCGCCTGCCGATTCCACGGACCCTGCATCGTCGTCAACAACCTCTCCTCCCATCGGACCTCCTTTATCCGTAAATGCAGCCCCAGCACCGTCGTTTTTGGGGTCAGGGGACCAACAATCCCCCAGAGAAACGGTATGAGTCATTATCTCTACGAAGTACACATTACTAACGCATAATTTGAGGGTGAGGCGACTTACGAAGCAGCATCGCCCCAACTGGCACCTCAGGCGGCCTTGCGCACACCCAGCTCATCTGCGCCTGTGGTACCCTCCCCTTTCAACTCTACACCCGCACCCTCGCCTGCCGCTGCCCCAGTAGCGGCACCTGCACCTGCACCAACTTCTGCCCTCGCACTCCCTTCCACCCCATTGGGACCCGGCGCTCCACCTGCATCCACCGAGTCTGAAACTGCGCCCGCCTCCTTTCCAAATCCACTTGCAAGAAGCACTCGGGCTCGAGCAGCGAACATTTTGTGAGTATCTACTTTTTGGAAAGGTAGTTGATGGAGCGGCTGACATGCTTGTATAGATCGAACATGGATATCCCTACACCCGACCCCAGTCTGATCTCACATGTCAAAGAAAGCAACAACCCTTCCGTTTCAACTGTGAGCCAGGGGGGGAAAGGTGAAAAACTGGTCAAGGACAATGGAACCACGTCTGCGCGGTGAGAATCTGTTTAGAAATCGGTGATACATTAAACATTTTACTGACTCCTCTCGCTAGAAACTTGTACGGAATTGACTACGTCAAAATGCATGGCCCCACCACCGCCGCTGCATTCAAAGTCATATGGGATGGTTTGGATAGCGAAACGGCAAAGGTATGTCACTATAATTTTCTTTCTGTTTCGTATACTCATATATCTCCTCTAGAAATACAAAGCCCTCTCCGCTGCAGCAAAGAAGAAGGCGTAACATATCAAAGCAGTCCCTGTATACCACGTTGTATCGCTACCACACGCTTTCCCTCGCTCTCTGCCACGCAACGGCCTCTGTATGTATTTCTTGCTCTTTGTATTTTTATTCCTTCGTTCGCGCATTTGGACTTCGCAAATTTGGACGGTTTCTTTGTTTTCTGCCTCTATCTGTAGTACTCCATGTATCTACAGCTGTACCCAGCTACAACCGGTTGCGAAATGAAAAAAATACCTTCTTCTATCATCCAGAGGATACCAGATAAGCCCATATCAGACCAGATTAACCCATATAGATTTCGATGGAGTAGAAATGAAATCTCCCAGAAAGGGAGCGGATTAGATGGTCACAACTGGAACACGATGGTTTGTCAGCGAAAACCGGATAATCCCATCCTGACCCGGATCTCGTTTTCACTGGGCTGGAAAGCTCGCCCCATCAACAGAACGCGAATCTGCGTTTATGTGTTAGATCACAAGTGTAGTACTTATGGTCATCGAAATTGCAGGAGGATGAAATGAATACGGACCTTCCCAACAGCGCCAATTGATGACTCTAATCTCATCAGCGAAATTGAGCATGACCGTCCACGCTGAATCTGTGTTCGCCATTGAGACTGTTCGAACCTTCAAATATAGAACTTTTGCACGCGTTGGCCTCGGGACGACTCGATCTTCTTCGTACCATTGCCTCAGGTCTGCGTAGAGGTCGGTATTCGCTGTGGTCACGTTATTGAGGAACACATAAGGCGCGCCGATCGTAAAAGCCGAGCAGGGTATCGAGCCGATGTTGGAAAGGTGCAGCGTCTTCAATTGGCACGAGTCGAAGATCGACAGTAACGATCTTTGTAACTCGTTTTCGAAATGTACCCATTGCATGAACCCAACTTCACATCCAAAGGTAAGATGTTGGATATGTCGAAGTTTGTCAAGGAGGTGTGGGAGACATCGTTGCTGGGTTATCCATTGCGAGTTGTATACAGGGAACGAATCAAATATTTCCAGGGTCTTGACGTATTTTTCGGCCTCTGGGTTTCGGTGGAAGAATTCACAGAGTCCTAAGATGCGTCTTACGACGTCGCGGATGGTGGTGGGGTTGGGATAACTCCTCATGCGCAGGCTGATGACTGCGAACAGCTTCCTACGCACTAGGTCCACATAGCCATGGGAGATTAGAGAACAACATCTGAGCGTTGGCCAGTCTTTATCTTTCCCAATGAAGTCGAAAATGAGGGACATGAGTTCAGGTGGTAGTCTGGCCATGGGAGTTACTGGGGAAGAGAGGTAAAGCCTACCAAAGGTCGGGTGGGTAGCATGCATTGTTATGTAAGCTTGACAGGCATCATGAACTCATTCGAAACTCATCACAGCCAGATTCAATTCAGCAAGCAATACATATCACAGCTGGATGATGATGCCAGCCCAGACGCCGATTCAACCTATTAGAGTCACATATAAATGAAGTGCAACTCAATTCAAGTTGATTTCTACTTTCAGGAGGTCACCGTTACCTTTCGGATGTGAACAACCGTGATCACTCTTGGATCACTCACTCACGGAAGGTACCCGTCCGACCTGAAAATGTGCTGAGACTCTTTGGGAGTAGACATGAACGCAGCCCGACGAGCCTAAACGCAACTAACCTCTCACCGACTGTATTGGATATTTCCTGATGTCGCATCGATCCATTCTGCTTCAACAGTACGACCAAATTTGCCATAGAATTAGGCGAGGCCCGTGGTCAAAAGACCATGACCCCAACATGACACACGAAATGTCAGGTTAGAGACAATAGAGAACTTTGTGGAGTCTCGCTTCAGCTTTTGACATGCTGTACGTGAAATGAGGTCGCAAAAGAGGGTTGAAATCATGAATCGTCTTAAATACCAACGTTATGTATGACTTTTCTTCTTATATGAAATGGGCAAATTAGCCGATGAACAGATAAAGATAAGATAGGGCCAGTGTTCTCTCTACTAGCCCACGTGAAGTGACTCTGATGTGACACTCATCACCTGCCTCAAAGGCTCAGACAACAGGCAACGGTTTTGTTGTTAATATTACATTCGTTTTGGCCCAGTGTACTAGAAT
>JAIFHD010001542.1:0-21546 GCA_019721455.1 Psilocybe mexicana
CAGTGTTGAGTATCCTCACCGAACCTTAAATTTTTGATCGGGAAATCAGATCCCGCCGTGTCTAGATTTGGAAATACCCACCCGCCATGTAAGACGAGTTTCGATCTCTTTCTTTCACCACTTCCCACAACACCAATCAAAGTCAAAGTCGCTCGGAAAGCGTGTCTCGCATCTCGCCATTGTCAGTAGCTAGGCTTTGGGCTCTGGCTACCTTGTCCCTTTCACACCGCTGCTCGCTCTTACGGTATGCGGGTAATGGGCGATGTCAAGGCGATGTCATTGGGGTGCCAGCGTCGCGTGTAGGCCTGCCGCCTTGCTCGTCAATTCTCAGGAGTCTCTGGTCAGGCCTCAGGTATGTTTTACTTTTCTTTGCTTGTACTCGTCACCCGCCACGCAACCGTCAGCCTGTGATATCAAGAACAAGAAACCGAGAACCACTGTTGTTCTTTTTCGTTCACCTGCCATCAGCGATTACAAGCCACAACGCCGTATGTCCCTTCGCCTCCTGTCATCACCACTCCACAACACCGGGAACCAGTCCTAACCATGATCATCAGATTATTCCATTTTCTTTGATGTACATAGTCACTATTCACTGTATATATCCTTGCTCAATTGAAGTCAATTCATTGTCCTGTTGTTGTAAAGTCTGTTTGAATTTATGTATGTAACGGCTTTGTGAAGCCACCATTAGATTGTATAGGCACAAGCCGGGTAGCAGATGATACCGTTGTCCATAGGTCTTAGGGAAATTCGACTTTGTTCGATCAAAAGTTTGATCCTGTCGGGCGCCTCGTCGGTGTCCAAATTGGGTTCAGTACTACATTTGGGCTTGGGCGGGTGGCTGTGCGATCGAAGTTAGATGAGGAAAATCACCAACTCTGACCGTCCAGCCCTTTGAACGCGTTCTTCCGCTATCTTTCACTACCGGTGCATCGATTCTGTACTCAATCCTCCGTATTGTACTCGGATAATCATCGCATTTCAAGTCATTCATCGGGTTCATTAATTTTCAAAAAACCTCGGATGCGACCGAGCACAAAGTAATTGCCCATTGGTATGATTTCCCTGACATCTTGGAGGGGCATTTTTATACGTACACAAAGTGGAGCGAAAAGTGGATGTTTTCACAGGAAATTCTGCCCACAAAGCTTTTTGAAGGTACCTCGTGTTCATTCGAATCGTTCTGGCACATGTTACTAAACAATAAGAGCGCTAGCGAACTGAACCGCTTGTAAACACCCTCAACGGAAGATGATGAGAACACTTTCCGATGACCGTGCAGATAACTTGCCAAATAAAAATGTGGGTGTTCGAAGAGAAAACGCAGTCGCCGTTTAGGAGAAACATCGTACAATCGCAGGCTCCGATGAACAGGGGCTTCCCTTCCAGTTGAGCCAAATGGAGTGCAGCTTGGGAGTGGGACGACTGTAGTTGGTTTGAGCGGTTCTTTTTGTTTCTATCCGTTTCTCAGAATCGGACGAATCCCTCGTTTCTCTCTAGAGCTTCCAGAGTTCAGGTGTCCACATATAGTTTGCTGAATATGGGGTTTCTTGTCGCCTGAAATAAGCACTCTCCGGTCCCAAGCATAATCCTGCCATTTATGAGAACGCTTCTTCACGACATAGTACACGTATGGATAACCCACCTATTATCCACCCGAATCGAGATCCGTCACAATTACTTTACCAGGGCATGGAACCAGAGCGCTATACAAATGTGGAAGGAAATGATCAAGTCGGGCAAGTTGAAAGAAAAAGCTTGTGGACAGGTCAAGCGTCGAATATCGGGCCGCAGATGATGCTTGATTTTCCGAAAGGTGATAACGCGTTAGCGAGTCCACGACTTCAAGTGACCAGGGAGGGCAAACCCTGACGTAGTGTTTATTTGTGTAAACGTCAAAAGTTCATGGTGGATGAAAGACTACAACACACCTTGCAAGTGGAGTGGGGAAGTCTTGAAGTTAACTTTGCAGTAGATACAGGAGAATCAGCATTATGACCGATGGCGTGGCAAGTTATCAACCGATTGTGGTTTTCTTTTTGGTCCTGATAACGAATATCTTTGGTTGTCAATGTCAATGAGCATAAGAGGTTACTTTTTGATGTCAAACCTGGAATAATGTCAGTCTCATGAGCCAGAACACAATGAGAGACCAGTTCATCAATCAGACTCGGTCATATGGATACCATTGGATTAGACCGAGGTGAGGGCTCATACATACGTAGACAACGCAAACTTTTGATGAAGACACATGTGAGAGAGACACAAGAGTCGAGCCGCGGAGTTATGTACAAGACTCCCAGGACGGAGATTTAATGAGCCTTGGGAGCATATCGTGCTAATAGAGCGAACCAGGACGGACCACTGGACGCCGACGCTGGCGCCCAGTGGCCCAATGTCTATAGATGCTGTCTTCTTTCCACGAGAGATGAGCTGTTTGCCCGCAATACTCGGGCATGAGTCTATATTAGCTGTTTAGTGAGTCAGGTGTCCGCTGAACAGAAATTCAATGATACCTTCATGATAAATGAATTATTGCAAGCTGTCAGTGGCCGAATTGTGGGGACAGGAAAACTGGAAGGCTGTTGGATGCCGTGTATGATGTGAGACGGAATTAACGTCGACGGAAATTGCCTTTGTGTATGGAGGTGTCATTTTTACGACTATTTTTTTTTCAAGGCGAATTGAGGAGATTGAGATACAAGCGCTACAGGTTCAATTGAAGGCATTCGGTCAGGACTGAAGAGTAGGACGAGAAAGGCGTTCGTTTGGTAATGTGAAAGACCGAAGAACGTCAGAGAAGATACGATAGAACATTGGAGAAGCCCAGCATTGAGTGAAAGATGAGGAAATATTTCGGCCGTCCAATTCAGTTGTCAGTAAGCCAAAGGGCAAGTTTCCTGGAAGCCATAAGAATAGTGATTATGGACCATAGAAAATGGGGGTTGATGTATTTGTCAGGCAACGTACATGGAGGTTAAAGACAAGATTCTACACCAGTGTGTTTTCAAGTTGATTGGCCTTACCGAATATGGAAACCTGACGTCCTGCGTTTGAAACAACAACAGTACTCTTTGTGCGCTTCTGCCTAACCATCACGTTCCCAGTATTCATTGCCACATATCATGGCGTCTAAGAAATCGAAGCAAGAGGAAGCTCTTAAATTTCTTGACGATCTCGATTCATTTGCTCCTCCACCGGACAATTCTACCGGCAATGATACACAATCAGGTCCCTCTGTGACTGGCTCTGGAAACGAAGGAGAGGCTGCTGAAGTCCTCGCTTTCCTCGACGAAATCACTCAGAAAAGCACAGAACCCATTAGGACTGCTTCCACTCATATTTCGCGATCAGGAACTCCAACTCTGAGAAAGAGTACCGAGCGGGTACGGTTGGGGGGAGGATCATCTTTGGGACCCTCGTCTTCCTCCCCTTCCCTCATCAGGACCTCAAGCTCCGATAGTCAGAGATCACGCGAAAGATCAGAACCCCCTGCTACTACTGCTGCTGCTGCATCAACTCAGAATCAAAGTCAAGGTGGATCATCAGGAGGTTGGGGCTGGGGTTCAGTTTGGTCGTCCGCATCTGCGGCGATCCAACAGGCCAAAACGGTTGTTGATGAACAAGTGAAACACTTGCCGAAGAACGAACAAGCGCGCAAATGGGGTGAGGGGGTCATGGAATATGCCAAGTCTGCACAACTGGATAAACTCAGTACGAGATAGCCCATTCCATTTTCCAGAGATATATTGGACTAATTGCGACGTATATTAGGTCAAGACTTCAAACGTGTGGGGCTTTCGACTTTGACAGACATCCTTAACGTTGTTGCTCCCCCCATATCCGAACATGAGGTTATTCAGGTCTGGTTGAGTCATGATATGCAGGGTTATGAGGGTGTTGAGTCGTTGGCATATCGCGCTCTTACTAGGGTAAAATTCATTTTTCGCTTGGCTCTTCTAGTTCTCCAGGCTAAACTGAATTGAACCAACTCAGGTTCTTGAGCAAGTCGAAGGTGGCGATTTGATCGTCAATAGAGGCAACGAATCGCGGCCTAAGGAAGGAAGCGATGCCAGGGACCTGAACGCAGTTGACGACTACGATACAGCACTCAAGCTTTCTCAGGTCAGAATAAACTTCATGACATCAGTACCTGTTTTTCTCCCATACTAAAGTTTATCCAGGTAAACATCGAAGACATGGTCAAGAAAAACACTAAATCCGAATCCACGACAAAGAACGCCAATAATGCGACCACCTATTCCGATGTGTATCTCCGGATACAACCGTTCTCAACCACTTTCACGCAGCCACCCTCGAAATCCGAAACTCCTTCAGATCCTTCTCAGTACCTTCAATTCCTTATCTATCTGGACGATAGGGAGCATAAGCTTACACATATTTCGGTTACTCAAGCCGTCCCAAGCAAATGGCTTGCCTACTGGGATGAATATGACTGGGTGGAGGACCTCGTCGCCGATTCATTACGGATTGGAGTCGAAGTCATAGGTCAGGAATACGTTGTTGCACGGATGGGTTGGGCTTCGAAGACGACAGACAATGCTGGTCAAGAGCCTGCCAATACTGATTCTACCGATGAAAAACCCGAAGGAGCGGCAACCGCAGCGTGAAGTGCGGTTTTTCATGGCCCACTGATACACTGGAAGGCTTTTTCACCTTTTCTGACATTTATCTTTTAATTGACACGATTTCCGTTCAACTTCTGCGGATCACTTTTCAATGTAATATATACCGATGACAGGGAAACGTCAATGATAAGCAATCTATGATTTTCATTGAAAAAGAGCGCGAAAAGCCTGTATTTTCATCTATACATAAGGATAAAAGGTCGCCTATTTCTTGACCTCCTCCGGCTTGGGTGGGGGCAAAGGCTTGAGGTTTTCTGGACGGCGACCCTTTGTACCATCTCCGACCTGCTCCCATGGCGATAATGATTCAAAGTTTCTAATAGGATTTACTGTGAGTTAGCTCATCACGGAATTTGTAACAGGTAAAACATACCGGAACGCCTGGGTGAGTTGAAGAGGTTCATAGACAACGCGTTTGCGCTCTTCATCATAACGAACTTCAGTATAACCCTATTATTAGAAATTCAGAGATTGGCATGCTCCGTTAATAATGATCAAGGAGGGGAATTACCGTCAGAGGGAAGTCTTTGCGCAATGGGTGCCCCTCGAAACCTGGAACAAAGTCAAATATTGAGGTGTGTGAAGGGTAAACTGATTTTTACCATAGTCAGTCAATATCCGACGGCTGGAAAATACATTAGGACTTTCGCGATGGTTTGAAAAAAAAAAAAAGGTTTGACTGACAGATCTGGATGGTTTTCGAAGAAAATGCCGAAAAGATCCCAAGCTTCACGTTCGTACCTGGCGGAAAGAAACACGTCCAGTCGCAAGAAAAGATATGGGACAAAATTGCGTTACCAATCAGCTCCTTTGAACACCTCAACGGCACTAGGCACTGGGTCTGCCTCTCCAGCATAAGTCTTGACCCTAATTCTGCCGGCGTGTTTGACGCTAAGGAGATGGTAGACGACCTCGAATCTCTTCTCCCGTTCGGGGAAGTCAACACCACTGATATCCATAACTTGCTTGAACTGGCATTGCTGATGGTCGCGCAAGAAGGTCAAAACAGGAATGACTGCAGATGGTGCAATGTAAAGGGTCAATTCGTCCTTCAGCACTGAGAATTGCTGGATGAATTTGGGTAGACATTGAGTAATGTAGGACCCATAGGTGTGGAGAGCTTCGGTGGTCTCAGAGTAGAGTGTTACGGTAGGGTTGGGGGAGGTGGGTTCGGTGAAAGGAGAGGTTGAAGCTACAGAAATAATTTAGTTGCTGGACTACGGGTAATGTTTCGGGATGTTTCGCTCACCTTGGGAGGCAGACGTGGAATGGATCTGACGTCTGACTATTCCAGCTGAGTATGCCGCTGGACGTGTAGAGACAGCCCTCAGGGCGCGACTTGCTCTAACAGCAGCACGGAAGGACATTTTCAGAGTCACGGTCGTAAAGTCTCTGCTCTCTCAACAACTCGCTGACCACCATCGTCTTCGGGATTTGCCGGTCCGTCCAATCAAACCCATAATTCTGCAAACAACCACTTGAACTGCAGACAACTTCCAACTGACTTCAACTCATTCTCTATGGCCACAGAAACAGACTCGGTTATCTCAGAGATATTTGATTCTTTGCCATATTACGACGATGATCTCGCCAAGTATCCCTCTCTAAGAGAAAAGGTGGAACAAGAATTTGCCCGCGAACCAAAAGCGCCTCAGACACTCCATCCACGCGTCCCACCACCCGTAGAACTCTTCGCTGTTCGTGAGCACTTTCAACCCCATCGCTTTCCGTTCTGGATTTAATTTGCTTTTGCTTTATTTTCCAGAATAACCCTATTCTCAGAGCCGAGTTGGATCGTGTGGCTGCCAACAAGCCTTTCCCCCAACTGGACACTGTGCGATATACATTGCCTTCCCCTTCGTCTCCTCCTGGCACAGACGATGAGTGGAAAACTGCGTTAGACAATGCTCATGCTCAACTTCAACATCAAAGACTACGGTACGAGAGACAGATTTCATCGTTCCATGAGCTGTGCATTGATCGAAAACTAGGCAGCAGAACTTGGCTTTACTCCAGACATACGGGTCAAATGCCTACAGGATCCAGAATTTCCTGATGGAATCAACAGCGAAGCGAACTGAGAAAGCCCTCGAAGAGCTGAAAGAATTGACTGTAGAAGTCAACCGGGAACGTAAAAACAACCAGGTATGCATGGTGATTTCAGTAACTTGGTTTCGTAAATTCTGACGTATTAAAATACAGGATCGAATTGGAAAGCAACTGACTGCCTTGGAGACGCGATGGACGGAGCTCATTTCCAGTGTTCTCCAAATTGAAATGGCCAATGTTGCCTTGGACGCTGAAGTGGAGAGATTGAACAAGAAAGAGGCCGAGCTTGCAGAGCTCTGACATTGTTTGAGAAGTGTATAATACGAGATAATGGCAGATTTGAACTGTACACGCATTGATACCATTGAATTAATTACTTCATTCATCCCATCCTGTGCTGTGCTTGAAAGCTTGAACGCCTGCAGCAACTGTTCCAGAAAATTGCCCCATATGGAAAACTGATGGCCGATGGCCGGTGTGAGGTTGCAAGCAGCAAAGCGCCAAGGGCTGAGAATTCATATTCCTCTCCTTCACTGGTGGTATAATCCCCAGGTCAGTGAACTAGTTCTTGCATATAGTCCAATTCTCTCCATTTACTGTCCATACTAATGGAATGTCCGTTTTGGTCAATCTAGTACATCAACGGGACGAAGAAAAAGAAGAGACAGGCGTGTTGCGACGCGTCTATGGCTCAAATTACACAAGATTCTAAGCTGCTATCGGATTCCACTGGCCAGGAGGTGAAAGAACAGGCGCTGGAGAGTGAGGGGGGTGGGGTGGGGGTTGCTGAGGCTCAGAATCTGGAGAACAGATCGTCGTCAACTCCTTCCGTGGCAGTCACCGATCCACATACCGAGAAGACTTCTTCCAATTCAACACATGCCCAGTCTAATGAACCTCCAGCTCGCCCTTCTCTAGTACCTCTGACCTCAGCGAACGTTCAGACTTCATCCGTAACACCAGTCGCTCCCCATCCGAAACGTTTCAATGCTGTGAATATTAACAAGAAATTTCTTGAGAAGAACACAGGGTCTGGATCCGCCACCACCACCTCTACATCATCAACGACGAAGTCGGGCAGCCCTTCAAGTGAGTGACTCGTGTTTTAAATTCCTCGCATTTCCAGGCTGCTCACTGCTGTTGGTTCTAATCATAGCACGTCCCTCAGTTCAACCTACTTCGTCACACTCTCGTCTCGTCACCGCTAAACTAACGGCCAGTCCAGCTGTCGGTTCTTCCACCGCAGGATGGTCGCGACCTTCTTCTGTGGCGCCGTCACCAGCTACCAATTCACCGAACAGCACCTCTCCATTGCCAACTGCTGCTGTCGCTCAACCTTCCACCGCCGCCCCTCAGCTACCTCATGTTGGGAAGGTCATTCTGCCTCAACCACGGAGTACTGTACCTCAAAGTTCATCTCACAAGGACAGTGGAAGTAACAAACCTGTTTGGGGAACCGTGAAACCTCCGTCTGTAAGACCAGACATCGAGCCTAGTGATTTCCCAACAGCTGCTGAAGTTGCAAATGGTATACATGAAAACGTTTCCTCTAAACTGCAGTCACTCAAATTGTTTCATCTTTTTCAGTGGAATCTACGGCACGGAAACATGCGAAGGCAGCAGAAGAAGCGAAAGCGTCCTCTGACAATGCGACAAAACAGTTGAGATCAGAAGAAGCTGATGCATTCCGCGGTGTCCATTTAGATCCTAATGTTCATCATTGGGATGAGGTAAAGCGCATTGTGCTTCCTTCTGTGATTATGACTTAATTATGTGTGTTGTTTGTAGATGGAAGAGGATGACGACAACTTTTTGGGAGGGGTCATTGAATTTGGGGATGGCCGGCAATACAAAATCGAGTCAGCAGAATCAAGTCACCCAGGAGCACCTCCACGATCGCAGGAGGAAGAGTCTCATGCAAAGGAGTCTGCTATTCCTGTAAGCAAAGAAGAACGTTTTGTAGACGATTTTGACCGCAGCTGGCCAAAGTCTCGAAACTCTCCTGCATCTGCATCGAAAGATGTCGCCTCGACCACATACGGATCCAGTCCAAATATCTCACCGGTCATTTCCAATGCTACACACTCCCCTCAAGATTCATCTCGCGTACTTTTCAACGAAAGGTCAAATCGATTGGAACCTTACAGCCAAGCACATCGACAACAACCGCCATTTGGTTTGAAACGTCCGCATCATCAAGAAGGCCCAGGTCCTCTATCGGATTCAAGGCCGGGGAAGGATGGAAGTCAAAGCATCCAAGTTTTGCAGAAGCCTCCTGTTCCTGATTTCGGTTCTCGAGGGCGAAGGTTTAGTGGAAGTGGTGGGAATATCAACTCTGGCCATTCCAATGGATACATAGGTGATAGAAATAGGGATAGAGAACCACTCCGACGCGATGGCCCTCCGCCGAGTCCACGACTTCTCCGAGATCAGGACACCAGCCCCAGGGAATCCAATCAGGATCGTGGTAGAAAGGTGCCTATGGGGCCGCCACCCGTGCCGTTTCATGCTGCCCAGAGACCTCAGGATGGAGGACGTCAGTTACCACCTCACTTATCTCAACGCTCACCCAACGTCCCGCAGAGACGGCTGCCGTCTCGCGATTCGAGGGTTTCGCCTTCTGATATAACAACTACACTACCACCATCAACCTCAGGACGAATCCCTCCACATTCTCCAGCCACATCGCATGCGTCGCTTACTCATGTGTCTCCCATTGCTCCTTCTGCCCCTGCAGTGCCTCTAGTCACTCCAGATATCAACGAAGCACGAAAAGGCCTTATGCATACAGCTGCTGAAAGAGCGAAACAGCGAAGGCAGCAGGAGGAAGAGGAAAGAGAGGCTCAGAAGGAAAGAGCGCGACGGAAAGCAGCTGAAATTGAGGAGAAGATCAAATCAGCTAATGCTGAGAAGGACAAATTGGAGCAAGAGGCAGCCCTGGCCGCAGCTAAGGTTATTAGTCTACTGCAAAATTACCATGATATTGCTAACGAATAGATTCAGGAGAAGGAGGCAGTGAACCTGATTGAAGAAGCCGTCAAGATCGCTGAAACGTCGGTCAAAACTTCAGCAGAGAACACCCCCCGAAAATTGTCTTTGCAGCGCCCTCCGTCACTGAGAGGTGTAAACCGGCCTGCGGTTACAGATGCTCGACCTGCTAGACGGCTGAGCACCACAACAACGCCTCTAACGCCTTTGCCAGCGGCTCAACCTGACTCTTGGAGAACAAGAAGTAATCATGTTCCTCAATCTCCTCTACCGCGCCAAATTCAACACCGTTCCTCTATCTCAGCAAACTTTATTCCGTCGGGACCTTCGGCGGCTGAACAAGTCGAAACAATTGCTGACGGCTCGAAGGACGATCTTGAGGTGGTTGACTTCTCAGATATGGGCAAATTCGTAGGCGCTCCTGACGCTCCCGAGGTGTCGCTCGACAACTCAAAGGAAGGGGCGATTGCAGAACCAAGCCCGAATAAGCATTCCCGTCCTGTTGCCAGCGATTTCTTCGACGAACCTACGGTCAGTTCTATACCCTCGTCGAAGAAAGCAGACTTTGGTGCTTGGAGGAAAAAGGTGTCTCAAGAATCCAGCGATTCTTCAATACCGAAACCGGAAGAAAGCAAACCTGAGAACGAGACCAAGAAAGTTGATGTGTCGACTGCTGCCCCCGATCGTGCCTCACCCGTCAAAGACCATGCTCCTTCCAAAGATGACTCGTTCTCGCTTGACTCCTCTGCACCTTCGACGAAGGAACCACTTCTCCATCTAGATGGAGGTCAAACGGTACAGGTACCACATAGTCCTAATGTGCAACGAACTCCTCGCGCACAGTCATTTTATAAAGAGGCGACCATGTCATCTATAGAAGATGCTATGTCACGGATTAAAGGTGTTTTGGTGACGATGAAAACCAACGAATCGCCTAAAGAAATTTCACCAAGCGGCTCTGGTGATCAAGACGCCCAACCAAGGGCGAATGTTCTGCTTCATCCTCCATCGACGCCAGTCCATCTTCCTCACAAAGAACGCTGGGTGCCGCCTGCCCTCAGACCTCGCAAGTTTCATGATACGGACGATCATGAGCCGCGTGAGGCATTCCTGGAAACTATGTTGCAACCTCCTGCCTTGCCTCCACTCCCGGATGGCAAGATCGTTGTTCGATTACCGTCCATATCATATCGGAAGGAGATCATTAACAAGAAGCAACTAAATGCATTCTTTAGAGCTGCATTCCAGGCGCGCATGGATATCCTCTCGTTCGACCCACCTGTGCCCGACATGAATCGTAAAGATCTTTCTCTGAACGATGTCCTGTTCCGAAAACCTACATATCCGAAAGGGAGGTTCCATTATCGTGTCTTGCTTCCTAGACAGTCGGGTCCTAAGGTGAATATCCCGACAACACAAACGACGAAGGTGAACGCTACAGGTGCTTTTGGACGCCCCACCGTAGCGGATGGCGCTACTACATGGAGAAAAGCCGTTGTTCCTCCCACTCCCAAGGTAGATCTTGTGCAGGAAGAAACTGGGCTTAACACGACAAGTCGATCGCCACCCCCAGACAGTACTCCTCCTGAAACGCATGTTGCTTCTATTCCCAAGTCGAACGATAACTCTCCAACCAAGTCGGAGAGTGGGTTTGCAGTTAAATCTCGAACTCAGCCCAAAATGCCTGCTGGTTTGGCAGTGGCATTTCGTCGTGATTCCAGAATCATCGAAGCTGAAGGAGCTCCTGCGGTGAACTTCATTGTTGGCAGTCAACTGGATGAAGATCTTGGCCCACAGATATCCCCTCCAGTCACTCAACCAGCGGTCGCGGTGGAAGAGAAAAGTGAGACCGTAACATTGGCGGTCAATGGAATATCGAATTCTCTGTCGGCCTCTGCAGGAGAACAGGCTACCCTCATTTCTCCTCCTAAAGCTGAAAACATAGATGCCCTAGTAAGTTTTCCATTCTCCCATAATCTCTTATTGTGCTGAGACTGTCTCCCTTCTCAGAATGACAGAGTGCTTGTGACACCACCCTCGCATTCTACAGCCTCCTGGAGTCGATCTTCCTTGAGCCTGCCCATCAAGGATTCACCCGCCCGAGCGCCTGATCCAGAACACCTCAAAGCTGTGTGGTCTCAAACTTCAAATAAACCGGGCTTACATTCCGTCAACTCATTGGAAGGCATCGCCGACGACCTTACCGCCCTACCATTCACTCTTCAGGATGTCAAATCTGAGGACGGAGAGACGCCGCCACCTTCATTGCCTAGTGCACCTTCACGCATGTCGCTTCATGAAGTGACCAGAGCTTTCCAAACGGTCCCCACCTCGTCGTCGGCCTCTTCCCAACCCCCTCATCGAGCGACATTTTCTCCTCCGTCGACTCATGCCCCAGTAGCTCGTCCAACTACTGGTGCCTACACTTACTCCCCAGCCACTCAAAACAATATGCGTCCTGCCTATGGACCCTATCCATCATCCATGATGAGCCATTCACCTGGCCCTGTAATGTACGGACCGCCAATGGGTTCGAACCCTGTGGCAAACAGGATGCACACAAATGGCCATACACCATTGTACAGCCAGCCAATGTGGATGACCATGCCTTCTCCGGCGTCTCAGCCTCATGGCAATATGATGCGTCCTGTTGTGTCTCCTTACCCTGCTCAATTGATGCCATATCCTTCGCCTGGTTATGGTCCGCAACCTCCACCTCCTAACATGATGTCCGCTCCACCACAACAACAGAATGCGGGCCGTGGACGTGGTATGCCCATGATGAGCCCGGTTATGTCGCATGCACATGCCCACCCTGCAGCAACCATGTATGGAGGCAGCCCAGTGATGATGCATGCAGTTCAGGTCCCTCAAAACCTTGGCTATATGCCAATGCCAACTGGCCGTGGACAGCCTCGTGCGGATAACGGCTCTCAGCAGCAGCAGCCCCATACCACCCATAATCAACCCCAACCTCCGCATAATGGGTTCAACCCTGCTCCTGCTCAACCCTTTGTAAGGCCCACTTGGTAATTGGTTTGTACACAAATCAATTCGTTGTACTGCAATTCGTTGTACACTTTTTCTCCCCTGACTTCCTCTCACTTATTGTTTTTCTTACGGTACATGCTGTTTTTCGTATATGTTATATCACACCGATTTTTTGCATGGCATAAAAAGTTATATGAAAGTGATTAATATAGTCGAGTCCATCTATTATTCTAAACGGCGAGTTGAACAGCTTGTTCAGCAGCTTCATCGAGACTGTCGAAAGAAACGATCTTCAAGCCAGATGCCTTGATCATTCTGTAGAAGATGTGTTACAGGGAGTCACCAATTAGAAATTCAAAATTTGGCTTACTCCTTAGCCTCGGCTTCCTTTGTGCCCTTCAGCCTGACGATGAGAGGAATGGTCAAGTTCAGGTCCTGGGCAGCTTTAATGACACCCTCGGCAATGTAATCGCATCGCATGATACCTAGTGGATATGTCAAAATGATTTGAGGGCCTAACCGTGGTCAGACTTACCTCCGAAGATGTTGATGAATATACTCTTGACCTTGGGGTCAGAGACGATGATCTCAAATGCCTTCTTGACGGTTTCAGGGGTCGCACCTCTGTCAAAAACGTTAACACAATGACCCCAAAAAAACAATTATCCACTAACCCTCCAACGTCAAGGAAGTTTGCAGGGTTGCCGCCGTGCAGAGAGAGGACGTCCATCGTGGCCATAGCTAGACCGGCACCATTGACCAAGCATCCGATGGTGCCATCCAATTTGATGAAGTTCAGATTCGCCTTTTGGGCTTCAACCTCAGATGGTTCTTCTTGAGAGATATCACGAAGACCGAAGACATCTTTCTGGCGGAATTCGGCGTTGTCGTCGAACCCAAACTTGGCGTCCATGCTAAAATATTGATCAGTAATGCAAGGCAAGTATTTTTCTAATTGGAGGTACCATAGAACTTGGCCATCGGTAGAAAGGGCCATGGGGTTGATTTCAATTTGGGTAGCATCCTTATCCTTGAAAATACGGTATAAATTGATAAAGGTATCGGCCGCCTGTGATTGGGTATCTGCATCTTTGAATCCGAGTTTTTTAGCAACTTCAATGGCCTCCTCTTTCGAAAGACCCTTCTCAAAGTCGATGGGGGTAGTGATGATGGCGCTGGGGTCTTTGGCGGCAACTTCTTCAATGTTCATTCCACCTTGCGCCGACGCCACTAAGACAACACCTTGCGAGGCGCGGTCATTGAGAACTGCGACGTAGTATTCATGGGCAGGTTCTCTGCGCTCTGCCAACATAACCTACGATATTCAGAGTTAAAGATGTCTCCTTCGAGTATTTGATAAAAACTAACAGCATTGCAGATTCGTCCACCAGAGCCAGTCTGCTTTGTGATAAGACTTGAGCCAATCATTTTCTCAGCAACCTCTTTGGCTTCCTGTGGACTGCTCAGGAGTTCGTCATAAGAATCCGAAAGTTTATTTTAGGGCGTTATTTCTGACCTGTTGACCATATGAACACCTCCTTGGAAGCCATTGTTGAACTTGCCCTTTCCTCTACCGCCAGCAAGTACTTGGGCCTTGATCACTAGTTTATCGGTTCCTGTGGGGGAATTTTTAGGGAACACGTAGCAACAAAAAAGGAGGCAAGCTACCGAAATTCTTTGCAACATCAAAGGCTTCCTGGGGAGTTTTTGCAGGGATGCTCTTAGGAGTAGCAATGCCGTACTGCATATTTTCATTAACGCAAAAACGAGGTGATCATTGGAGCAAAGACGAACATCATTGAGGAGCTTCATGGATTGATATTCATGAATTGAGAGGAAGCGCTTCTGACCTGCAGATGCAGCCTAAAAGAAAGGTAAGAAAGACCAAACGAAGAAAAAAACTGAATACATACACGCGCCAAAGATCCTGCTTTCCTCAACGACGCCAACATTTGGATGGTATGTAATAGGGGGGAAGGTATAAAGATTGGCCAACGCGACGTGGATGGCTGCTCTGTTACCGGAGTGATGTAGAAAAATGCTTTGTCAGCAATTGCTATAAGGGTACGTTTCAGGTTTTTTTTCGGTTCTCTAACCAAAGCGACGACGACGGTCGATGAATTCCTGGATTCTTCCAGTCTCTCACCCTTCCTTCTTTCGAGTTGGATACAGGGCAATCTTTGGCAGATTGACTTCCATCCTCGCCTTGAGTTCGGGTGGCTTATCTCCTCTTGGGTCGCTCGAAATTAGGCAGAGGAATATCACCGAATGTCCTGTTCATGCTCCATCCTCGTGTATCCACAATCTGTCTCCGACATGATATCAATGTTGAGATTGGCTGAAAATGCCATGGGGTATATCTCGAGGGATACGCGAGGCAAGGGTCTCGCCTCCTGGATCGTGGTATTTTATTTTGTCTGTAGTGTATATAAGGCATATTGACGTAGATACTGTGCCTATATAAATTGACGTGGCTCCTGCCCGATCATTCGTCTCTTGATTCCATTGCCCTCGTTTTTCCAATGGTTCAATCTACTATCGAGACTGCAACTACTCCTATGCGCTCCTCCACTTCAAATAACGCCCCTTCGAACACGCCTGAAGTCATACAGCAGCAGATTTCAGTCGCCAAAACAGTTCTCTTGCAAGCGGTGGAACTTTTGGACAAGCACCTAACTACAGATGAACAATTGACTGTCCATTCACAACATCTTCCAGGTTCAACCATTGGTAAAGACGACCTGTTCATCCTAATTTCTCTGGACCCTAATTATCTCCGTCCTCGACAGGCAAGCATCTTAGACATGCCCGCGACCACTTTGTTCTTCTGCTGGACTCCATTCAAAGTCGGTCTCCTCGAGAATTATCCTATGACACCAGACTGCGAAACACGCCCATGGAAACCAGTCTCGAGGGAGCACGAGCTGCTCTTCTTGACACCATCAAACAAATAAACGAGGTTCTCCCCACCGCCAACTTCGACGAAGAAATTACTTTGCATGCCATAACGCCGTACATGCATTCTTTCCGAACGACGATAGGTAGAGAAGTAAGACTTTCCCCTCCTTGCAATCTCCTTGTGTTACTGACGAATCGAAAGTTCTGGTTCGCGAATTTGCATTGTGTGCATCATTGGTCGATGGTAAGACCCCTCGGATCACGGTCAATATTATGATGTAACGTGTTGACTCTTCCATAGGTTCGCGTCATAGCTGGAGAAATGGTCTGGATATCACCCATCTAAGACTGATGTTCCTTTCACTCACCTATGTTGCCAGGGAATTCAACTTGACAATGACTTCGGATTTGCTCCTTCAACCCTGGTCTACCAAGGTGAGAGATTACCCTTCATTGATGGGATATCTCTAACTAGCAACATCCACTAGAGCGCGATGATGCACCTCTAGGTCGCGTTAGATTATGAGTTTTTGCGTTAATACTGTACTTCCGCAACTTCGTATTTCATTTGTATAATTGTAGGGCTAGATTTGTAGCGGCAAGGTTTCGTGTATGGGGATATAATCGATTTGTTTCTTCCTGGTTTTCGAGGAGACTTGAGCTTGAGGTGTGGAAAAGTTGCTTGGTTCAGACGGTGATACCAAATAACAGGTCCGATCGTGCCGCCACCCGCGTCTGTACCATTTGGTCATACACCCCTTCGTTTACTGGTTCGCAAGGTAATGCGATTCAGCATCGTCCATCCTACAAGATGTCAGACAAAGTGATACCCCTCGATGGCGAAACACAGAAGAAACGCGTCGTAAGTGTTTTGCTACCCTACATGGACCTGCACATGCCCATCGAACTGCATTTGACGCCTGTTTTCCAGTGCTACTTTTTCGATTCGGATATTGGAGGATTCCACTATGGTCCCGGACATCCGTAAACTGTTCTCCTGCTGGCTACTCTGGTCAAAGATATTTATATTAGTTATTTCTTCTCCAGGATGAAACCAACCCGTATACGCATGTGTCACTCTCTGGTCATGAACTACGGCCTTTACAAGAAAATGGAGATCTTTGTAGGTTTGGTTTCTTACATCATCTACGGGCGGAATGGCTAATGCTGTCTACCAGCGCGCCAAACCAGCAACAAAACGTGAAATGACACAGTTTCACTCGGATGAATACGTTGAATTCCTAAGCCGTATAACTCCCAGCAATATGAACTCTTATGTGAAAGAACAGCATAAATGTATGTTTCTCGTTGCTCGACCTCGTTACATTGATATCAATATCTCTCAGATAACGTTGGAGATGATTGTCCAGTTTTCGATGGGCTTTTTGAATATTGTTCTATTTCGGCTGGAGGGTCCATGGGTACGTCCGTTGCTGTCCTCTCTTATCGTCAGCTAATAACTTTCTTGCTCATTCCAGAGGGTGCGGCCAGGCTCAGTCGGGATAAATGTGACATTGCAATCAACTGGGCTGGTGGTCTTCACCATGCCAAGAAAAGTGAAGCTAGTGGATTTTGCTATGTCAATGGTATGTCAAATCTCTCCTTCAATGTAATCTTCGGGCTAAAGTCTTTGTCCAGATATTGTTTTGGGTATTCTGGAACTGCTTCGGTATGTTGATTATAAATTTGTTTATCTATAGGATTTTCGCTCAGACCCAGTCATAGATACCACAGTCGTGTCTTATATATCGACATCGATGTCCATCATGGAGACGGTGTTGAAGAAGCCTTCTATACAACCGACAGGGTCATGACTGTCAGTTTCCATAAATATGGAGAGTACTTCCCCGGTACTGGAGAACTGAGGGTAAGTTTTGTCTTAGGGCGCCTTGGGCGGGCAAAACTAACGCTTCGAAAATTAGGATGTTGGAGTTATGAAAGGGAAATATTACGCCCTGAATTTCCCATTGAGGGATGGAATTTCTGACGAAAATTACAAATCTGTGTTCGAACCTGTACGTTAACTTTGGGGAAAAGTCACCTTTCCTCCCTTATTCATCTCCGTCCTGGATAGGTTATTCGACAAGTGATGGAATCTTACGACCCATCTGCCATCGTGTTACAATGCGGCACAGATTCCTTGTCTGGTGACAAACTAGGCTGTTTAAATCTCTCGATGCGAGGTAAATCTTCAAAATATGCTATCTACTTGGCAAAAACTTACACATCTTTAATTAGGCCATGCAAACTGTGTGAAGTTTGTCAAGTCATTCAACAAGCCCCTATTACTGCTCGGTGGTGGAGGGTACACTATGCGTAATGTCAGTCGAGCTTGGGCATTTGAAACTGGATTGGCAGCTGGTGTTGAGCTGGGGCCGGGTAGGTTTCTTCTTGAACACTCCAAATTTGTGTTAATCCATATATTGGTGTTCCTAAAGAAATTCCTGTCAACGAATATATCGAATATTTTGGACCAGACTACGAACTTGACGTCAAGTCATCTAACGTTGATGACATGAACAGTCCGGCGTACCTTGATCGCGTCAAACGGATAGTTTTGGAGAACTTGCGACACGCTGGTGGACCGCCAAGCGTACAGATGTCGGGTAAGAGCAACAATCATACTCTAGATTTTCAAACTTATCATCATTTTTTCTTTTAGATATCCCCACAATGCCCATTGACAGCGCCTTAGAAGACCCCAATGAGGATGAAGATTTGATAGACCCCAACGATCGTAGACCTATGCGCTTGTTAGATGCAAGACGACAAGCCGACGGTGAGCTCTCAGACTCGGACGATGAAGGTGAAGGAGGCCGCAGAAATCATGCAAGATACCGCGACAGGGACAGCCACGAACCGAACGGTACGACTCATAAATTTGGCCTTGGGGGTGGAATATTGAGCTCTGGTCCGATGAACACACACGGCGCCGGTCCCAGCGGTCACACTACCGCTATTCGTATACTGACGTCAACAAATCAAGAATCCAGTATGGACGTCGATACCCCATCCACCGATAGCAACACAGCAGGATCAGGGACAGAGGCTCCAGCTGCGATTGCTCCTGCACCATCATCCCCTGTCGACGTTGACCCCTCCCCTAAAATTGAACCCGAAGTCGAGGCCAAACTTCCAGCTCCATCTGAAAAAGTTGACGAGAAACCGACTGACGATAAAATGGTTGTCGATCCCGTTGATTCTGAATCTGAGCCTCCTAAGGCTGTATGATATATTTCGATTCATAGCTGTACCCTCTCTCATTGTAACGCTTTATTTAATGTAGTCCACTTTTGCTTTCGTCAACCACATGGGTTCATTACTTTCCGGTTCTCCAGAATTTTCAACTCGAGCTGAACTAGGCTTTGGTGATGTTTCCAAAAACGCTGACCGCGCTGATTGGGACCCCTGTCACCCTTCCATTTACGCACGTGACTTGAACGCGAGTCATTTCATTGAATTTCAAAAACAACTCACAACTCGCTCACAACCAACTCACAAGCTCACAACAATCTTGCCAAAAACCCAGGTTATGTCAGAGAGCAACGAAAGACCTTCCACTCCTCCGCCACGAGTATTTGATTCATCCACCCTCCAATCAACGCCTGAGCATGTTAAGCAAATTGAAATCAATCGGCTCAAAGGTTTGATTTCAAGCACTTGAAGGGCTGACAAGCGTCTTACGCGTCTTTGCTTCAGCCAAAGCTGCCCAACGTCAAAAAGAGCAGGAACGATCTTCATCCTACGTGGTCAATCCTAATAACAAGAGAACCCTAAATGGAGCTCCTGCAGGACAAGGCTCGATGGCTTCTTCATCCAAACCACTACAACGCGATTCACGCCTTGGCACTTACTTCGAGTATGATTTATCGAAGATGGTTAATACTAAGGGTGGATTTATTATGGATGACAACAAGAATACGGACGAAGAGCTGAGACGAAAAGAAAAGGAACGCGAAAAACAGAGGGATCTTCACAATTTGGATATACGTGAGTATCTGGAATCTTTTTCGATATGTAAATGATTAAACTCAACAGGCATGAAGCCATGTTTCTTGATCCACAGCGTAACGCAAAATGCAGAGAATGCAACTCCATGGATATTGACCCAACGTTCATGAAAGTGTTCCGGTGTCTGGTCTGCAAAACTTGTCAAAATGATCATCCTGAGAAATATAGTCTTCTGACAAAAACAGAGTGCAAGACGGTAAGCTCGACTTCTTCGCGAAAAGGCGCATGAACGAATTACTGACTCACACAATGACAATAGGATTACTTGCTGACTGATCGTTAGTGGTCTTTAATAACCTCAAAGCATCAGGCTGACCAGGGTTGTTTCATAGCGGAACTCAGAGATGAAGAACTTATGCCGCATCTTCTGAAAGCCAATCCCCATGCATCCACCTACGCCAATATGATGTTGTTCCTCCGGTACCAAGTCGAAGACTTTGCCTGGAAGAAATGGGGATCACCAGAGGCGTTGGACGCCGAATTTGAAAGAAGAGAAGCGGAAAAGAAGAAGAAGAAAAACAAAAAATTTGAACAAGGCTTAAAAGACCTCCGGAAAAGAACCAAAGAAGGAGTCTGGCAAAAGCGGAAAGATGCTGAACATAAGCACGTCTTTAGTCAAGTCCAAGCCGGTCGAGATGGAATCGGAGAACAAGTATGCCACGAATGTGGCTTCACAATTGAAGTCGAAGAATTGTGACCAAGATTGCGAGGCTTTTACCGTCGCCAATCCTAGTATCTTAACGACGCTGGAATCCTTTAAACTGCTGAAATTCATCAGGGGGCCGCGCTGAGGGGCTACTCAGCGCTTGTTGTAGATCCTTGGAGCTCTCTCTGTATTAGCCCATCATTGGATCGCGGGCAGGTCACGGAGTACTGATGCTCTGAGCTCAGTCCGAACTCCTGTATTGAATCTGGTACCATGATCATCTGTCCAAAGAATGGAAACAGGTGATTTCGCTATTCATGACCATCGGACTACTACTTGTAGTAACATATGTACCCATATATAACGTTTTTAACGTCCAAGCTGTCCAAGGAAACGTTCGTAAATAACACTTGGAAGTGGGATGAGCGAAAGGAAGCAAAAGTAAGCTCGGAAGATCGGTGTCCGGCTATCGACATCCCGGTTCAATGAGGTCCCTCGGTAATATTTATCACCATTCCACAGCTACGACTAAACCAAGACTGAACAGACCGCAGACAACCCACTGGCGCACATTGCACTCTCATTATACCCATAGCAATCGTTTTATCCACCATATACCATGAACGACGAATTAAACCAGGTCGAACACGAACAAATCTCAACTTCCCTCGAGGTTGAACAAATCGAGGTTAACCTCTTCCGCTCCAAGTCCCTTTGGTTACCTCTCTTTGCGAGAGGTGTCTTCGGAGGGTGAGTGTTTGGATAATATACTCTATTGCATGTGTTTTATTGTATGAATACAGCCAGGTTATCAGTCAGGCCCTTGTATCGGCCACGAATTGCGTTGATTCTGCATTTGCTCTACATGTGAGTTATACTGCCAGCGACGAGTTACTATGTGGAACGCTAAGATATTCCTCATCTTTCTCTCTTTTTGTTAGTCGTTACATGTATGTTGCGCTGCACTGCCATTTACATGGGAGAACTGACTCAAAAGGATGGTTCCAGTGTTACTTCCTGACAAGCGCATCCCCTTCTACGCCAATCGTCTATAGCGTTGAACGGTTGCGAGAGGGGAAGTCCTACGTCACTCGTTCCGTGAAAGCCGTGCAAAATGGCCACATCATTTTCATCATGCTTTGCTCTGTCCAGAAGCCCGAACCATGGCAGCCCACTCACCAATGGACAATGTCTCCCGTCCCACCTCCGGAGCAATGCCAAGACGAGGAAGTTTACTATGCTAAAATGATTCAAGATCCCAAATCATCTCCTACTGTTGTCAAATTCTTTCAAGAAAGATTGAACGTAAAT